>NDGM011221373.1:0-14412 GCA_002564305.1 Octomys mimax
GTAGAGTGTGCTGATGGAAATATTTTGCTGCTGAACACAAAAGAATAAATGAAAGACTACTACCTCTTATTCTCCTGTGTTTAATTGTTTGCCCTGTTTGGTGGGTTCTTTTTTTTTCTTCAATTTTAATTTGTTATGTATTTAACTGTTTCCCCTTGCCTACATCTACTAACGTAATTTCCTGCCTGTCAGTGGAAAGGTTGTTTTTGTGACTTCCGGTCAAGCATGACCATCAGGTAACAGCAATTCTGTCAACTGTAGGGGTCTCGCATACCAGCCCCCTATTAACACTGCTAACCTTTCAAACAACACCTTAGTCATTATTATTTAGATTACAAGTCAGAGTCCCAGTTACTAACTGCAAAGATTTCTCCAATTTGGACATTTGAAAAGGACTTAGACTGCACTGAATGTATTCACACATTCACACAAGGCCATATTTTAAAGGAAAGTGAACAGCAGTCTCTTCCTATCTGAGTTTGAGGTTTCAGTTACCTAAGGTCAATTAAAACGCAGAAATATTTAATGGAAATTTCTAGGAATAAGCAATTAATAAGTTTGAATTGCACATTCTTCTGAAAAGCATGTGAATAGTATGATGGAGCCATTCTGCTCCATCAGGCCCAGGTAATGTATGATGCCTTTTCTCAGTATATCCAGGCTGTATTTCCTACCATCTTTTTGTCTTTTAATAGCTGTCTTAGTGAGAAGATTGACTGCGTGGCATGATAGTGCTTGTGTTCAAGTACCCCTTATTTACAATGGTTGCAGCAGGCTACACTCCAACAAACAGTGGAAAGGGTTCCTTTTCTCCCTAGCCTCACCTGAATTCACTTTGTTTGATTTCTGGGTAGTACTCACTCTTTGTGAAGTGAGATGGAATCTAGCATTGTCTTAATTTGCATCCCTTGAATGACCAGTGATGGACAATTTTTCCATGTATTTAGTTGTCATTTGTACTTCATCTGAGAAGTGTGTATTCATTTCAGATGCTCACTTTTGGATTGGGTCTTTAATTTTGGGGGGGATTTGATTTTTTTCCAGTTCATTATGTATTCTAAATATTAGTCCTTGTCCGAGGAAAAACTGACAGACTTTTTTTCCCTCTCTATGGATTGTTCCCTCACTCTGTTGGTGATTTCTCTTGCTGTACAAAAGCTTTTTAATATGATGAGATCCCAGTTGTTGACTATTTGTAATATTCCCTATGTGCTTGGGTTTTGATCATAAGGTCTTTGTCTACACCCATGTCTTCAAGTATTTTCCCTATTTTATCTTGCAGCAGATTAATTGTTTCTTTTTAATATTTAGATCTTTGATTAATTTTAGATTTGGTTTTGTGCCTGGAGAGATATATGGATCTATGTTTACTTAATCTCCAGAATATTCCAGTTTTCCAAACCATTTACTTACAGAGGCTGTCTTTCTTCCAGCTGTTTGGCCCCTTTTTCAAAGATAAAGTAGCTTAATTCCTGGTTCCAAGTAAAAAGAGTGTAGCGGAGTGTATTTGTAGTTAGGTTTACATGTTTCTTTCTCTTCTGTTGATCCATTTGCCAGTACCATGCTGTTTTTATCACAGTAACTTTGTAATGTGGCTTGAAATTGGGAGTTTCAATACCCCCCTAATTTGCACTAGTTGCTCAGAGTTGCTTTAATTATTCTAAATTTCTTCAGGTTCCATATGAATTTTAAGTTGTTCTGTTTATTTTGTAAGGTAAAATGATGGTACTTTTATGATTAAGATTGCATTAAATCTGTATTATAATTTTGATAGTATGGCCATTTTCACTGTTTTCATTCCTCCTACCCAAGAACAAGGCATGTCTTTCTATCTTGTGATATCCTGTTTAATCTCCTTTTTCAGAGTACTATTGTTTTCAGTGTATAGGTATTTTAATTGCTTCCTGAGTATTTTATTTTTCTAGATGCTATTGTGAAAAATGTTATTTTCCTGATTTCTCTCTCAGTGAGTTTGTAATTAAGGTATAGGACTTCTATTGATTTTTGAGTGTTGACTTTGTATACTATTACAGTATCTAATTTGTTATTGATTGTAGCAGTATTTGGGGTCTTGTATGTAGAGTACCATGTTATCTACAAATAGTGATAATTTAACTTCTTCCTTTTCTGTCCTTATTCTTTTCATTTGTTGCTCTTGTCTAATTTCTGTGACTAATGTTTCCAGAACTATAATGAACCAAAGTAGTGATAGTGGGCCTCCTTGTGTTTTCCTGATTTTAGCATGCAAGCTTTCTGTTTTGACCATTTAATATGTTGTTGGCAATTGGTTCATCAACAATGTTCTTTTTTTTTTTCATAAATGGTTTTTATCACATTGAGATAAAGACTTCTCCTATTCCAATTCTCTGGAGGGTTTTTTTTTTTTTTCTTTTTCTCTTTATAATGAATGGGTGTTGGACTTTGTCAAATGCTTTATTTGTGTCTGTTGAGATGATCATATTGATTTTGTCATTGGCTCTGTTGATTTTGTATATTACACTTTTTGATTTACATATGTTGTACTATCCCGGCATTCCTGGAGTGAATCCTTGGTCGTGGAATAAAATTTTGATGATGTGCTGTAGTCTGTTTGGAAGTATTAAGGATATTTCCATCTATGTTCATTAAAGAAACAGGCTTATAGTTAGAGTTATGTTTAGGATGTTAGAGTGTTAGTGAATGAAAGGATGGCTTGGGGGAGGGGTAACTGTCACTAACCCTGTTGTGTGCCTGGGAAAAATGCTACAAGACTGGCCTCTCCTCTGTCTGGAGGAGACAGTGAGGCAAGGGGCTCTATACCCCAAATCTACCCTGTGTGACTTGACTCTCCACTCTACTTCGATCCTGCCAGCTACCTGAGAACTTCTCAAAATGGTACTTCGTGTGTTAGGTGCATGCTGAGGCCCTGTGTGCTGCCCTATCAGACTGCTTTGCCTCTTTTAAACATCTATGCATATGCTTTATTTGATCTACACGTCTCTTCTTTCAAATTGATTTTATTTTTTAAATCAGGATGTATGTCTGTCCTCTTCTTCCAATTAACTGTGAGCAATTGTGATTCTTCCTCTATTCTGCCTTGTTGCTCCCTGTGTTTTTATGTGAACGTGTTCTATCTAGTTATTGATATCTATGAGTTTTTTCTTCCTAGAATAGCTTCATTTTTTTGTATTAGTCTTTATCCAAATTAGAGAAATTTTGAACTGTATTTTTTCAAATATTTTTCCTTCATTGTACTTATTTTTTGTCTCACACTTTGGGGTGCATGTTACAGCTTGTGGTATTGACTCACACATCTGTGAAAATTGTTACATTTTTTCCCCCAACTCTTACTTCTGTGTAACTCAGATTGTATGATTTCTGTTGAGTTGTAGTACTAGTGATCTGTTACCCATGGACACTGAAATTTGAATTTCATATATGTTACAAATTGTTTTGATTTTTTAAATCATGTAATAAATTTAATAATTCAAAACCATTTTAACCATAACGGACAATGAGTGTTAGTCTGCTAGTCTGTAATTTAATCAAATATATTATAGGGATGATTAGAAGGTAGGTCTAGTTTCTTTCCTTTCCAAATTACCTGTGTATGATGTGTGGTATTTTGGGGGAATCATAATTAAAAGTCTAAAGTAGTACACAAAATTTTTGACTTGTTTCCTTTTTTAACTTAAGTTGAATTTTCCAGTTCTTCACAGTTTAAGTACCTATTCTGTGTCTACATGGATGTTTGATCACATTGTTAGTGTGAGTTTTTATATTTCACCTTGCTTTTTTAGTGGTTTATAGTGTAAATCTTGGTCTAAGCTTCCTATTTCTCATGTATAAAGTGCAAAATCTCTCAAAAAATCAAAATTACAACTCTCTCCCTTGTCAGATCATGTTTTCCATGAATAACATTTGACAAGATGTGGAGGGGGCAGTGAGATCAGTTATGAAGTGGCATTCTAATGAAAGTTCTATTTAAAAAATAATTTTATGAATAAGTAATTCATATACAATGAATTTGTACAGGCTTTAAATGTATAGTTTAATAAAATATAAAACTGAGGACCGGAGGTATAAATCCAGTATAATACTATCACTGGAGTGATAGTATGTGGTTAGCTTGTGATAGGCTCTGCATTCAATTCCTAGCAAACAAAGAAATGGAGAAAAAGAAGCAGGGAGCATAAAGGCTAGAGGCCAGAATTGGACATTTGAACATCTCTGAGAGTTCCTTCTTTTTCCCTTTGTAATATAGTCCTCCACAACTATGATTCAGGCAAGTATTGGTTTGCTTTTTAGAATTATAGAGTAACTCTCCTAGAACTTCACATAAACACTCATTTTCTGTATACTCTAGATATGCAGAATAGCCTGGCTTTATTAGTTCATGAAAATTTTTTGCAAAAAACCCCACAAAGTTTCTTTGTTGTAAGTTCCTTTTTATTGCCTCGTATTATTTACTTTTCTGAAAATATTAGAATTTGCTCATTGTCTTATGATAGACATTAGGTTTGGTTTAGTTGACTACTTTGAATAGATCTGTTTGACAATTTTGTGATGAGCCTAAGTATTTTTATTTTTGTTGGGTTAATACCTAAAAGTGTAATGAATGAGTTAGGTTTGTGCTTAACTGCATTAGAAACATCCAAAATAGGTGTAGCTCTTTGAATTCTTGCCAGCAACATGTAAGGACTCTTCCTGCTCAACAATGTCACAATCTCATGGTATTAATAATCATTTTAATTTTAGCATTCTGAGCTAGGAGTGTACCTCAGTGGTCGAGCACTTGGCTTACATGTGCAAGGCCCTGGTTTCAATCCACAGCAACACACACACACACACACACACATTCTAACAATTTTAGTATTCTGATGGTTATGAAGTTCTATCTCATTGTGGTTCATATTTACTCTTTGCTAATTACTGGCAATAGTAAGCACCTTTTGATATGTTTATTGACTATGTATCTTTTGTTATGTTTATAACACAATCTGTTAAAATCAGGTTGTTATTAAGATATGAATTTTCTATATGTTCTACATACAAATATTGCAAAAATGCTTTGCCCACCTGTAGTTTACCTTTTTACTTTTGATTGATTGATTGATTGATTGATTGATTTTTAAATGTAGTTGGTACAAGGTCTCACTATGCAGCTTGGACTCATAATGGTCCTCCTGTTTTCAACCTTTCAGTGCTGGGATTATAGGCGTGTGCCACCACGCCCAGATTTGGTGGCCAGCTCAGAGTGCTCTGTAGCCAGGCCAGTGTGCCATGTGGTGCAAGGGATTAAACCCCAGTCCCTGTGCTTGCCTAAGCAGATGCTTAGTCTGCTGAGCTATCTCATTGGCCCTTACCTTTTTACTTTTTAAATGATGACCTTGAAAGAACATATGTTTGTAGTTTTATTGAGTTCAATTTTTATTTCTCTTTTGTAGTTAGACTTCTTTGTATCTAAGAAATCTGTGCTTATGTATTTGTGAAGATATTCACATATGCTTTCTTTTAAAATCTTTATAGTGGTAATATTTAGAATAAAAGATTATGCTATTGCATTGTAAAGCCCAATGTCCTTTTATTGATCTATCAGGATGATAGTTAAATGTTTGCCACTTCATAGTTCAGAAAATAAAATAGATCAGTGGCTGTCTAGTATATTTTAAACCATACTTACGGTGGGTTTTTAAGATGTTTACTTGTTACATTTCTTACTATGATACAATTATATTTCAGTCTATGTTTGCAGTGGAGAAAGCTATACTATAACATATGATATAATCTAAATCATGAATAACACATTTCATTCTAGCCTCTCCTTCTCTTCCTTCTTTCCTAAGTATTTTCTCTCCTTTGCTTTTACTCGTTTCTCTCCTTTTTCCTTGCTTCATTTCTCTTTCCTTTGTCCTTCAAGATAATGCTTGTACCTTTTCAACATTATGGGACTGTGTAGTTTCCTGAGCATTTGTTTGCATGCTGACATATTCTCTTAACATATTCCCTAAGTAGTAATCATTTCTTCACAGTAGATAATAGGATGCTCTTTTATAATGGCATATTTATATCACTAGTCTAGTGCATCTTAGCAGTGTTGTAATTGATGTTTATTGTTGTATTATGCCACAGGAAATAACTTGGGAAAGATTTGGGACCATATATACTCTCATTGAACACTGTAAATCATGGCCAATGCATATGTGGAAGAATTTGCTCTTAGTAGTATGGTTTGTGTAGAAAAGTAATTTGCTAAGTTCAAGAGAGAATTAGAAATTTTGCATTGTAAAATGAATCTCCTTCATGCGCTTATGACAACTTTTTTGAAAGGACAGTAGCACAAATTTTTATGGTAAGTGAAATACATACTATTTTGCTGTTATAGGGATACTATGATTTTGGAGTTTGAGATTTCTGAAAGAAGTTTGCTATAATGTAGACTTTAATACCCTATAAAGCATAACATTGCTTAAATCTGTTTTATAGCATCTTGAGCTTATAACTCCTTAGTGTACTGTTGGTTGAATAGTCTGAATGAAATGTCCCTTAGGTCTGTTTAGCAAAGCCTCAGATGCATCTTAAAGAAATACATTCATTGTACTCTTGCTTAGACTAAACAGCTATGCTGTGCCTCATTTCTTTTTTCTTTTTTGCCGTAGGATAAGAAATGGATTCTCAACCATGAAGATGTCACACTGGGAGAATTACTGGGCAAGGTATGTGACAATTGACCTAAATAACAAAGTTTTTTATATTTATTATGAACAGTTTCTTTGCTTATATTATAGCACACAGTAAGTCACCTTCAAAACAATCTAGATGAACACAATATCATATCTCTTATGAATTCTGTGATGTCCACTGAAATAGATGTCTTTGAAAGGCATATGGAGAATTCTTATTTTTAAAAAATATTATGTTTTCCCCTGAAGGACTAAAACCAGTGTAATACAACAAAAACTATTGAGCTAAGATTTGTAAAGAAACTGAGATAATAAAAGTTTAAAAAAAATATCTAATAGTCTTATTTTATGTCCTGTTATGTGTGTGATAGTTCACAAAAGTGAAGTACAGCTCCTTGGGAATTCAGAACTATTCATAGAATTATTGTTTCTAACAACATTGGGCATATTATTTCAACCTAAAACATATGGACAAGACATTATGTTTTATTATCAGTATCCATTTGGTTACTCTATTAGAGGTCAGAGAGAACAGTTATATAAAGGATGTTTCTTTTCTTCCAGTATAGTTGGAAGCTTCTTTCCACTCATAGGTCATATAAAAGTATATTATGTCTAATAATAAAGAATTTAGTAATCACAAGAGGTTATTTTCAAATTTATTAATAATGTTTTACTTATAGTTGAGATATAGTAGAACTTTATCATTGACTTAGAGATACTTTCATGAGATAGTTTGCATTGAGTTTAGCTTCATGATATACTGTGAAAAATACTGTAAAATTCATATATTTTGGGAAAGATATCATGCATAAAGAAGAACAAATCATTACTGGATTTAATTAAAGCTAAATATATCAAGTGGGGCAATCAATGACTTTTTATTAAAATGTAAATTCAATGATTTGACTTTTTTCCCCTATCTTAAAAAAACTCTGGTATATGTTAAAGAAAATAAATTCTTGTTAAACTAATCTACTTTGGAAGATTTTTAACACTGATTGTTTTAAAATATTGTGTCCAAATTAAAGGTTCAAATTTCTATCAGAACCCAGTTTTTTGAAGGTTGCTGATATATTTATTAAGTCACTTCTAAAGAACCTCAAGCTAAATGCAGTATATGTTATATGCACTCTGTGATGATCCCCTAATTCTTAAGAAAATATTCCTTCTTTCTATTGCTATAGGTAACCCAAGAGCAGTGGTAGGGTACAAGATTATTACAAAAGAATGAATTTTCATGAAAATATGTTAAGAAATTGTAAAACTAAATCACTTATTGAAATAAAGAGACTATATTAAGGACACAATTTAGTTTAAAGAAAAATATTGCAAAGAGTCTAGTTTACTCTATAAGCCCCAGCTTATCAATATGAATTTAGCTTTTTAAAGATTCCTTTAAGGAACAATTATTTTCTCGGAGATGATGCAATAGCATGACAGTCTCAATAAATTTAATCATTTTTAATAAAAGATCAATATTTTAAGAGATGTACTGTAGCTTAACTTCATCCAGTATTTTTAAATACAACATGATTTGTTACTTATTATTGTACTTCCTTTTCTAAATAAATATTTATAGTATATGAGCTAAAAGTGCATGGGTAATTAAAGGGAATTAACTGTGCTTCATGTCCTTATTAGGGCATTACTAGTTTGGTTGGTAATTATATTAATGACAGAAACTCTATTTTATTCTGCACTGTAGTCTTAGTAGACTCCTTTAGGTATATAATTGATATTCAATAAATATTTTATTCAGTCAGTCAATATTTGCTGAATACCTACTATGTGCCTAGTTACTTTTTTACCCACTTGGAATATATCAATGAACAAGCAGACAAAAATCTATTCCTGTATAGAGTGTGTATTCTGTCATTGGGGAAGACAGATAAATGTAAGCAGTATAAGTAGATAAATTTCATAGTGTTAGAGAGTGCTAAGTCCTGTTTAACAAAAAGATTTAGGAGTACTACTAGTTGAGATTTCAGTTTTTAAATAGTCATTTTGACTTTTGTGTTAAAAATAGTGGTGAGTTGAAAGGTTGAGGGCAATTGTACTTAACTTACTAAAAAAATAAACTAGAAGGGCTGGCCAGATAGGTCAGTGGATTAAAGTGCCTGCTTAGGCAGAAGCAGGGGCTAGGGGTTCAATCCCCAGCCTGCCATGCCAGCCCCGCCCCTGGGGCACACAGAGATGGCAATTGAGACTGGGCTTGGTGGCGTGCACCTATAATCCCAGTGCTTGGGAGGCTAAAAAACAAGAAATTTCACTGCAATTCTGATCTGTGTAAACAGATCCTCTAGACCCTGTACTAAATACATAAAATAAAAATAGAAGTTAAAAAAAAAATATCTAGAGCAAGGTGTTGAAATGGAGGTGGTGAAAGTGGTGAGTTCTAGGTATATTTCTAAATTGGATCAAGTAAATATCCTGATGGAATATACATAGGATTGAGATAAAAGTAGTAAGGTTGGCTGTAAGTATGAATGTATTGAACTTTTCTGTTAGCCTTCTCTGTGGAGATGGCAAAAAATCAGTTGGTTATTAAGTGTACTTTTTGAAGAGATTTCTGGTCAGAAATGCAGATATAGTCATTTGAGTTATGTAGGTAACATTTAAAACTGTAAGATTAGGATAAGGGAGTAGTTTAGGAAAGAGTGCTTACCCAGTCCATGTGACACTCTTGAGTTTGATTCCCAGCACCACAAAACATGTAAATAAAACAAACCACAAGATGAGATGAATTCAGTAATGGAATGAATCTCAGGAAAGGTGTGACTCAGATCAGGAATTGAGCCTTGATCACTCCAACATTAAGGGAAAAAAGAAGTGATCTTGAAATGAGCTTAAGGAAGAACAGCCAAATAAGAAGGCAGAAAACCAAGAGATATGATGGTTTGGATGATTAAAGAGAAAGTATACCAGGGAGAAGAGAGGTAGTAAGGATATAAGTCCTTAGATTTTGTTGCAAAAGAAACCTGAGACATGTAAAAGACTGATTTTTGTGATTTTGCTTAATCTGAGGGAAGTTATAACATGTAGTTTGCAGTTGTGAATGTTATAGTGAAAATTTCAGGAGAGAAGAATGAGAATTGTTAGAGCAGTATCTTTGAGTAGGTGAGAAGGGATGATTCAGCTCACAGTTGAGTACTGACTTTAGTAAAAACACAGTAGTTCATTTTTATCACAACAGGGAAGATTAATAGGTGAATAAATTTATGATTAAAAATTCAGAAGTTCTACTTAGAATATTTCTGTGTATCTATTCCCCCACCTCATGAAGTAGAAAACAACATTATGAACTCATAATGATTATTGGAGACATGAGAAGAGAGTAGGAGGAAAACCACCTATTTGGAAGGCAGGGAGTGTGAGTGGGTGTAGAAAAAGATGTAGCCTTGAGTGCCCTCAAGTTTATTTTGATGAAGTAAGTGCCTCCTAACATTTTACGATCATGAATGTTAAAGAAGAATCAGTTAACATTGTTATTTTTTTCAACCATTGGTGAGCTTTGTAGGTGCAGAGGAGGCAGAGTGTTAGATTTCATTAGGATTGTAGGTTTACCTTGGGCAGTGATGTGGAACATTTTAAAGCTTTCTGTTGGATAAACATGGCCTGCTATGGTGTGCATGCCATAGGCCCACCACCACTGGCCTAGAAAGTTCTACAACTGAAGAAAAACAAAGATGTGGAGAGTACATAGTTAGTCAGTTGTAATTATTGACAATGGGATTTAAGGTGCATACAAAAGGAGCAGAGAAAATTAAAGGAGTAATGTAAAAAGTGTTAGGCTACAAGGTGAAAAGAATTTTGAAATGTAGAATAAGAAGTAAATTAGAAAGATAGAAACCAGACCAAAGATGAAATGAAGGAGATCAGTGTTATAAAATTGCTTTCTTTTCAATCTCGGTTCTGGGAAAAAAAAAAAAAATGCTTTCTTGGTAATATGAAAGCTTAAGGTATGATTCTAGAAAATAGATGATCACAAGATCTTTGGAAGAGAGATGTCAAAAAATACTTGAAAAATTGAAGCATTCAAAGGACTTGAAACTTGAAATTGGCAAGAATTCATACAGGAGCAACATTGGATAGAATAACAATGGCCTAAAATAGAAATTATAAATGTATATGGAGAAGTATTTTTCAAATTCAATAGGTGACAGCTACAGTGGAAGATAGTAGGAAATAGAAATGAATAATACACTCAAAGCCTGACAATGAGAGAGAATGAAGACATTGATAAAGATGTAGTAGGATCCTTTTATATATCTTGGACAGTGGTAGATTACACAGGGAAATACACCACTGACATTTAGAAGGCAGAGTATCTCATTACCATTTGAGTATTCTCTGATGAGAGCTACATTCTGTCAAACAAGAAGGTAAAGAGAATTATCAAAAAATAGATTGAAGAACTAACTTTGATGACAGATCATGATTTCCAGGAAGTATACTAGAAGTTGGGCATGAAAGACAAAAGATCAAAGAAAAGTGTGCAGAATCTAATTAGGGTAGGGAGAAGAGGGTTAACCTAGGACCAACATTTTCTTCTCGTGCCTGACATACAAGAATAGACAAGAAGCATAGTGAGATTTGTCCCCATGGATGGAAGGCCAGTAGCTGAGATTTAGTCTTGCCTGTTGAATAGTAGCAAGCGAGGGGTGTCTTAGGCTTTTTCCTGACCTCTTTGCTTGGAGAAGAGGTGGTCTGGGGAAGAATAATCATTTTATCAATGTTTGCGGATTCCTTTCTTGGTCACCATTGATAGAGTTGAAGTTCTGGGTAATGAACGTAAAGATTTTCAAATGTCTTTGTCAAAACCCATTTAGTAAGGCAGAAAGCATTAGCTAAATTCAAAAGACAGAATGATAAGTGCTCAGAAACAGGAAATAATAGCAAGACTGGGGAGATAGCTCATTAGAATAAGTGCTTGCCTGGCCAGCGCAAGGGCCTGACATCAATCCCTGGTTCAGGAAAGAAAAAAAAAAAAGAAAGAAAGAAAGAAAAAAGAAAAAAGAAAGAAAGAAAAAAATGAAACAAAAAATAAGATTTTGTTTTTATCAGAACATGTTTGCAGTACACAATCACATTCATTATGGGGGCTTTGTATACATACATTACATAAGTAGAAAAAATTAGACCCTCCAGATTTAAAGACTCAATTAAAAAATGGGGACCTGAAATGAACAATTTTCAGGTGAAGAGTATAAATGGCCAATAAGTACATGAGACATGTTCAACAATGGTAGCCATTTGAGAAATGTAAATTAAAACGTTGAGATTCCATCCCATGCTAAAAGAATGGCTATCGTGAAGAAATCAATCAGTAACAAATGCTACTGGGCCTGGGGGGAGAAAGAACCCTTCTCCATTGTTGGTGGGAGTTTTAGAAAATTAAAATTGCAGGTTCCATTTGACCCAGCTGTTCCCCTTGTTAGTATCTTCCTGAAATAGTTAAAGTCATCATACCATACCATACCATAATGATATGTTCATAGTTTATAACAGCACAGTTGTTAACAGCTACATTTTGGAAATACCCCAGATGTCCATTACTAGATGAATGAAGAGAATGTGTTTGTTATGTACAGTGGGGTGATACTGTGCCATAAAGAAGGATAAACTGAAGATGTTTTAAGGTAAATGAATGCATGTCAAGACCATAATCTTAAGTGAAATAAATCAGAGGCACAAATTTAAATGTAAATATCATGTTTCTCTTGTGTGAGAAATGCAAAGTATAATGAGCAAAATGGAAGATAGAGATTAAGGAGTAAGAATTTCTTCAAATAGGAAGGAGAACAAGAGATTGAAGAGCAGTTAGAGAAGGAAGGGGAAAAACATTTAAACGAACGAACAAATTGAAGAAATTTCGCCCTGGAGTTGGAGCTGGCGTGGCGTGTGGGGCGGGAGATGGAACCCTGGTCCCTGCCCTTGCCTATGCAGGTGCTTAATGTGCTGAGTTATCTCGCCAGCCCTTGTGGTCAAAATTGAGTTTAGAATGAATATATATTTTGTGCTATGATACGAAGTTAGACTTGAAAATACTAGTAATTAATGGATATTTGAGCAAGGCAGTGGTATAATAAATTTTTTTTTTCTTAACAAGATTAACCTGGCAGTGTCGAAATAAGTGTGTTAGAGAGGTGATCGACTAAAGCTCAGGACAGGTTAGATGAGAAGACTGAGATCCTAATAAAGCAAGCTTTCCTGAGATGAGAGGCGAAAGGCAAGAATGAACAAGGAGCTAGTAACTGAAAAAATACAGGGAGAATAACATACTTCTACTGACTGAAAAAAGATAACTTAGCCATAAAAAACCTTTGGATGGGCAGCATGATGTTTTAGACAAATTGAATTTAGAAGTGCCTTAGAATCATTCAGATAAAGGCATATCTTGTATGTACTAATATGTTCTCTTTCTAATACAGTTTATAGCTTGATAATTATGTTAGAAAGTACCTTGAGAGTAACAGGAGATAAATCTAACAGAATGCAGGGTGCTATATTTAGTTTAATACACTTCATGACATGTGTGTGTCTGTGTGTGGCAAAGGTTTGCATGCTATCTGTGTACATCACAAACAATGAATGTATTGTAATTTCAGGGAAATTTTGGTGAAGTGTATAAGGGCACATTAAAGGATAAAACTGCTGTTGCTGTTAAAACGTGTAAAGAAGGTCTTCCTCAGGAATTGAAAATAAAATTTTTACAAGAAGCCAAGTGAGTTCTCTAAAGTAATATATTTAGATAAATGATTATATCTATCATATAGGTAGGATATATATATATATATATATCCTACCTCCTTTGGATATTCTTTTGATTCTCTCAATATTATTTTCTTTACTGAGAATCAAATTTCTTCAGTTTAGTGTCTGGCATTTCTTCAGTGTCTCCTTTTTATTTCTTTTCTAATATGTCTTTTAAGAATATTTTCTTCTCATTTTTTATTATTAGCTGAAATTTAATGTTCTTTGCTATGTCTATATTATAGATAGTTAAAACAATTCTGTTAGTGGTGAAAATATAGTATATATTAAAAAAACATAAAATAAAGTAAAAAGTTCTTTGGACAGGGTAAGATGAGATGGATAAAGTGGATAAGAAAAAGAATACATGGATCCATAGGTTTGTGGTGTCAAGAGAAAGTACATGGAGAATAGAAGTGATAATAATGAAAACCCCGAGGCCTCAGGCATGGGCCATTTTGATGTTCATTTCTTTATCATCAAAAAATAAATATTGATGGCAATGGATTAAAGTAGCTGGTTGCATTCATAGTTTATGCAACAGAGTTAAAAGTGTATACTCTTTTCATATAGATTATTTTTATGTATGTTATTAATTAGAAAAATTTTAATGATAAACTTGAAGACATGCTATCACAATTGAAATTCAGTTTCATTTTATGGTTATTCATAGGTATTCTAAGATAGAAGGCTATGTCTAACATTTAAATTTCTTGCTTTCTAGCTTATGAGTCTTTTATTGCAAAGTGCAGTTTAGTTTTCTCCTTCAAAGTGAAATTATACATTTTATCTCCAAAATGCAGTTTATTCAAACTTATGAGTATCTTTTGGTAGATTCCAAAAAGATGTATTTAGATACTTGTTATTATCAAAGTTCAGTTGGCTTTGTACGACTTTTTTAGCACCCATTTTGTAACCTTAAAAATGACATTTTTGGGGCCAGGGAGATGGCTCAGTGGAATAAGTGCTTCCCTGGCAAGCACAAGGGCCTGAG
>NDGM011221379.1:3813-15324 GCA_002564305.1 Octomys mimax
GTGTGTGTGTGTGTGTGTGTGAGAGAGAGAGAGAGAGAGAGAGAGAGAGAGAGAGAGAGAGGCCTATATTTTCCAGTGGGCAGGCTGAGTGTACAGCAGCAATCATATCCATAGAATCATAATCACAGAGTCACAGACCTTAGCAATGGAAAGAGAAAGATTGGGTCAGGTAGCCCGCCTTCTGCCTTTGTGGCTTTGCTCCCTGGAGTAAATTCCTTGGCCCAATTTTTACCCTGTTTATCATTTTCTGTGAAAGGGCACCAGAGCAGAATGCACTTCAGAAGCTTTGGTCAAGAAAGAGCATTTGAAGAGGCAAGCACCAACCTTGGGGACCCAGGTAGTGGCAAGATCAAACACTGGCCCAGTCTCTGGCTCCATGGCCACACTTGTCAGCTCTCCCTTGCCCCAGATGTGCTCAAGAGCAAAGTCCTGCACCCAGTCCCACCCATGCCTGGCCTAGAAGGACTCTATATTCAAAAGAAACCAAGATTCTTCTGCATTTAAAGCCAGCAGGTAGCCCCTAGACTCTAGTCCTGCGTTGATATTGCAGGCTTGCTACACTTGATCAACCCCTTGTCACAATCTCCTACTATGCTCTCCTCGCCAGGGTGAGTGTCACGCTGAGCCTTAGCCTGTTATACCAGGGCACAGACTTAACTTCTCCAAGCCTCTGCTACAAGCTTCCAAATTGCAGGCACTTCTGAGTAAAATGGACAGTCACACCTGGCAGCTGGATCTTGCGGCCACCAGACTAAGAGGAGGGTGCTGCCCGGGTGCACAGTAACTATTTCCTGGGCTGGGTTCCAACCCCATCTGCTTTAGCTTACAGCTGCCAAATCCCTTGCACCTCCATGACTAGAAATCCTGCTCTGCCTGCCACATTGCTGGCATATCCACCCTGTTTCCAGAGCTTCCTCACTCTCCTCTACTCTCCGGATACTCCTCGGGTTCTTCAGCTTCCTGTCTGAGGCACAGCAGAGCCCTCCACACAAGAACCAAGTTGAGTCTTGCAGGGTCCTCTTTAGAAGCTCTGAGGGTCTTTGGCCAGCAGAGATCTTCGGAGCTACCAGGCAGGGTTGTTCCTCCTTTTGTCTGGTTGCATGGTACTGGATCACCAAGTTTAAAGATGAAACAATCGTGTTAAGCAGAGAAATTTTGAAACCTGTCATGCCACGGTAGCTCTACAGAGCAAGCTAGAGAAGTTTCTTCACATCCTATTGTGGGCTTGGGCTGACTAGCATCATCCCCAAACTCATACTCTGAAACCCCAACCACTCTACATTGACATAGGACTGTTTGGAGCGAGGCTTTAAAGAAGTACATTCATTGGCATGAAGGTGTCCGGCTGCACCCGAATCCCATGTGATTAGCATCCGCATGAGACAAGGAGGTAAGGACACAGACACCATAGAATGGCCAGATGAGGGCACAGCCACAAGGGTGAGCCAAGGAGGAAGAGGCTCTGAGGTGGAAGACAAAGCTGGCCACCACCTTGGTTTTCTACTTCCAGCTTCCAGAGCTATAAGAAAATAAATTTCTGTTGTGTAAGGTGCCCAAACTATGTCTCTTGTCATGATGGCACACACAGACTAGTATAGCTCCTCTCACCAGCACAGCACTGGGCCATGCACAACGTTGTATACCTCCATAGTGCACACATGGCTCTTGTTCAGGATAGATAGAGCAGCACAATGACAGTTCATTCTGTGCAGCTCCACACAAATGCCTAAACCTCACTTGGCTTCAGCTTCTTCATTTATAAAGTGGGACTTCTACAAGTTCCTACAATGATTGTTATGAAAATGTGTGGGAGGGCTGGCCAGATAGCTCAGTAGACTAAAGTGCCTGCTTAGGCAGAGCATAGTGGGCAGAGTTCCATCCCCAGCATGCCATGCTGGCCGGGGCGCACTGAGACAGTGATTGAGGATTGAGGCTGGGTGTGGTGGCGTGCACCTGTAATCCCAGTGCTTGGGAGGCTGAAAACAGGAGGATCACTATGATTTCAATCTAGTAGTGAGATGTTGTAGACCCTGTAGATCCTGTACTAAATGCATAATAAATACATAAATAAATACATACATAAATAAATAAAGTGTGAAACCCATAGAGGTGCCCAGACCTGGGACACTCGGTTACTCTGAGCACCACATTAGCACTTCAGCCAAGGATGTCTCGTCACACAGTGACAGTGGTCCAGTAGGACCACATGGGACAAGGCAGCTACTATCACTGGCATTTGTGTGAGCACAATGAGAGCAAATCACGAACGCATCTAGCAGCACACTTCTCAGAACCCTTTCCTCTCTTTAAGTGGCACATGACCATGCAGGTGACACAAGCGCTTGTGCATTTATCAAATACGAGGCTGCTAAAGGCATATTCAGACTCCACTCTTTTCAGCCTTGGAAGGATCTTAGAATTACACATCTTTTCTTACTCTTTTAAATACTAAATACTTTTTAATGCAGCATTACCAGTATGGATATCAAGTTGTTTTTAAAAATAGTTTGTCCACTATACATATTGTATTTATTTTTCCAACATTCTTTATTGAATAGAAGCATGTTTTTAATGAGCATTTTTATATTGATTTGGAAATACGTTTTACTCCAAAATATGTAAATTTTCCATTATGGACTTTGACAGGCTTCAATGGTTTTACTAAAGATAACGCATGGGCTCTCATGGCTGCTTGGTGGTGCCCAGGGCCAAGCTCACAGAGAGAGGCTGAGCGAGCCCTAGACCTCGGGAGGAAGCTGCTGAGAGCCCACGTGACACGCCTGGGACGGCGCTCCCAGCCCGGTCCTCAGACACCCGCCCAGAGCTCCTTGCCCCTCTGCCTGTTCTTGCTGTGGAGGACCTCCCCAGCGAGTCACTCTGCTCAGGGCAGGTGCAGAGATTGGAGCCAGGGGAGATTCCCTCCTCCACTGAAGCACCTTCAGACTAAATGAGGCCTTGACACACCAGGCTGATACTTCCTTCAGGCGGGAGTGACAAGGTTCTCAATCCAGCTGCGGCGCACAGGCCGCCTCAGAGGGGGCGCCTGCCCCCCGCAGTGGCCATAGTCTTGATTCTGGGAGCCTTAGAAGTGCTAAGACACAGCTGAGAGGAGAGGGCAGGGCCATGCCTCGCTTCTAACACTCGCTCAGGAGAGGAAAGTTCCTTAACCCAACAGTGGAAAGCGGGGAGCGGAGCGAGGCAGAAGCGCAGATGGAGAGCAATCTCCACGTAAGGACCCCGGTCTTTCCGAAGTGACTTGGGTTTTCATTCTTACGTGAAGGGTGTGATCGTGTGCAGAAAAGCCGAGGGCAGAGACTGGTATACTAACGCCATCGCCAGCCTTAGTGAAGAGTACTATCTATTTTCTGATTTAATTGTGTACTCGCGTAGATTTCCTATAGTAATTCACTTGAAAATGTTTATACTTACAGAAGAGGAATCTAAGCTTGCAATCCCTTTTCTGATTGTGTATACATATTTTTGAGGTGATAGCAAATAGAATTATTTAATGAAGAGTTCGTCCAGTTTTAAAACATGGGGAGTGTTTTTAAGGAAAAAAAAAAGGTTTTCTCAGTGTAAAATCTGTTTTCTCAGAGATGCACAATTTTCTGACTTCTAATTTTTCCAAAAGGAAAATGCATTTAAAAGATCATTTTTATATCCAAGTTAGGAAGTGATTAAATAAAATAACACAAGTGGAAATGCAGAGCATTGCATGGCTGGGACATTGGAAACTCTCAGGTGGCGTGATGGGAGCAATGAGGAGGATGAAAGAAAGGAGAAGAGCTGCAAGCAGAAAGAGAAGCGGAGGCACGGCGGAGCTGAACACATTGCTCCCCGAGTCAAAACCAATCTGAAAGTAATGCTGGAGGAACGAGGGCCTGCAAAGCAGGAATCGAAGGTCCATTACTGTCCCTCAGCCTGGCCCTTGTTAGAGGGCCGGGCCGTGCTGCTGCTCTGCTCTCCACGGGGTGATCTGGCCAGCCACCACCCACGACCGTCATTCTCATTGTCCTCACCGTGGGAGCGGCCCTGGTGCCCACCGGCCGGGGAAGCTGCAAGCGCTGCTCGTCTTTTCCCTTTCTAAGCTTAACTGATACCAGACTTAACGCCCATTGGTTGCTCGAAGAGCCCAAATAAGGGCGGCATCTGCCAGTGCAGAGATTTGGACTCAGTAGGAGAGCCAGGGATTACTTTAACTGAAGAGCAGAGAGTGCATCACCTGATCGTGTACGAGAACTGTCGTTTGGCCTCAAGGAGTGATCAAGAGCGCGTGGAGACCACACGCGTGGGATCGATCCTGAGGGCCGCTCTTCCAGACAGCTGGCCGCGCCCACCCGGAAACTAGCCTCCAAGGAGCAGCGAGCTCTCTTCTGCAAGATGAAAATGAACGCCATCCTCCATTCGTGACAAATGATGTGCTCTGCACTTTGTGTAATTACTCAATTAGCAAATGCTAGCGACAGCTCATGACTGAGGTGGCAGCTAACACATCTCGCCAAGCAGCGAAGTGAAGGAAAGGGTGCCAATGATTCCTGTTTCTTTGTTTTTATTGAGGTATCATTTATATACAATCAAATGCACAGATCTTAAATGTTTAGTTTGATGAGCTTTGACATGTGCCAACAGTCACACAACCACCACTCCAAATCAATAAATAACACTGTTCCCTCCTCTCCCAGGGCGGATCCTGGTTTTCTCCCTAAGGCAGCCACTCAGCGGCTCCTGCCTCCGCTTAGTAAGGCTGACGCCAATTAGGTTTCCAGGAGCAAGCCCTGGTGTCTCGCAACTTTGTGTTCGTGGAAGCATCCTGCATGTGATAGTTTGTTTCTTTCCCCTTTTGTTCAACCTAGTTTTGAAGATTTCTTCATGTTTATGTAGAAAACTGGACATTTTCCAGCTGGGCACAGTGCTACAAACCTGGAGTCCCAGCACTCTGGTAGGCAGAGGCAGGAGAATGCCATGGGAAAATGAACTTAGTGAGAGTCTGTCTCAAAACACCAAGGAGGCTGGGGATGGAGCTCAGGGGGAAGGCCCTCAGTTCTATCACCAGTACCAAGAAATGGATAATTTTTAATTGCCCAACACTATTGGTCTGATGTATATACCATAATCTGTGAATCAAACCCTTCAGTGCTGGATCTTTTTCTGCATATTTTAGAGAGGCGTTTAGAGTATTCAGGGTCTCACTACTAGATCGGACTCATAGCGATCTGCCTGTTTACAGCCTCCCAAACCTGGTATTACAGGCACACCACCACGCTCAATCACTGTCTCAGTGTGCTCCGGGGCTGGGGCCGACACAGCAGACCCAGGGATTGAAGCCCCAGCCCTGCATCTGCTTGCAGGCACTTTAATCCACTGAGCTATTTAGCTGGTCCTCAGTGATTGATCTTGACACTGTTTCTACTTGTGTCTACCACAAATAAAAGATTTGATACAAATCATTTTGTAATTAGATGCAGTCATTTCTCCTGCATAAATACATGGAAAGATACAGCTCTGTGTTCAGGTGCACCGCTCACCTTCCACATGGGCCCACACTTTCCTCCCCATGCCTACTCTCTTCACACTCCTAGCGCAGATAGTCAGCACTCAGAGGTTCCGGAATCCACCTGTCCTCACCAACGTTTGGCATTACCAGTCACTGTGTGTCTCAAGGATTCCAGTCGCTTTTCTACAGGCTGAATACCCCTCCCTCAAATGCATGGAAGCACATTTCAGGCTTTCTCCACTTGTAGGATATTGACATAGGATCTACCCCTAAGGAATCCATAATTCTAAAAGCCTGCATCTGAAGCTTTCTGAGCATGACACCAGTGCTCTAAGAGTTTCAGACTTCAGGATGTTCTTGGTTTCAGACATTTAGATTAAGATGCTTGGCTTGGTTTCATAAACTGTGGTTCCCCCAATCTCTACGGTGCTGTGCAGAAGCTCTGTCCATGTATTGTGCAACAGCTGGGTGCCGCGGTGCTGCAGGGGCCTGAGACAGTGAGGCACTGCCGTGGGGCGGTTCCTTTACATGCCAAATCCTTCCAAGGATTTCTTGAAATTAAAAGTTGCCACCAAGGTTTTTTGTAAACAGAAAGGACAGGAAAGGAGCATGAGTGATAAAATAACTTCCTTGTGAAAATAAAGTACATTTTGAACTTAAGAACAGATTTTGAAAACCACATTTCATAGTCTTTTAGAAAATGATTGCATGCCTGAATACATTTAGAATAAGCTCTGTATTTTTTCTTTCTTGCAGTGTGTGAAAGGCATATTAGCCCATTCAAACTTCAGCAAATTCCTGCACGTATAAACATATTTACTTTTATTTAAACTATTGTCATCCAAATGTATTTTTATAAACATCCCTTTCCCCATATTTCAAATACTGTCTATGCAACATGTTTTGGGAAATGTACATATAACACATGATGGCAAGCTTAATCTCAGCTTCTTGGTTTCTAGAAAAGGAAGACTGTGAAATAAACATATTTCAAAGAGATTAAAATGTGGGTGTAGCTTGCTTTTTGCTTACTTACAACAAGCCCACTGGACAGAGGCCAAATGTACTCCAATGAGTACTGAATTCCATCACATATTAAGAGAACTCAGTAAACATTAATTATTAGTAGTCGTTGAATAAATGATAATGGTAATAATGACCATAATAATGCTGTATTTTCAACTGTGCCATAAACCAAAACATCTGACAGAAATCTTGAGACAGCCTGTGAAACCCAAACACAGCTGGGCTCTCTAGTCTCCAGTTGGGAATTTTCACCCTCAAACAAAAAACAGACACTGCGTATAGAGAAACAGGTTGTCTGCAGTCTCTGGGAGCAAGTGCCCAGCCAGTCTGTGTCTACTGATGTGTCTGTCAGCATTTCGTAGGTGTGACTCTGCAGTCAGCATTATTAGTGCGTCTTTAGGGGTCACCATGGTGTCATTCTCCGAGGGCCGTGTCTCTTCCTTTTGTTCATGGTTTCATTGGTAGCCCAACAACTGACTTTGAGAACCAATCGTGTATGGTGCCAGGCTGGGGAGGTGCTGGAAACTGAACAATTCCTGCGTTTCCTGACTTCACCTGGCTTACCATGGGCTGCTTGAGCTGCCTTACTCCTCCTAATCTCGTGGTGTATCTGTCCTTTGCTAGTCTCCCCTTCCCTGTCCTCTTCACCCGTGTGAATTCGCCTCTAGGTGGACTTTCTCTGGAAGCATTCCTGATCAGCTACCTAGATAGCTAGGCACAGAAATGCTTGTGATGTGAAGACATGTCAGCAATCTTCACCTCAGCAAGTAGCTGAGGCCACTGATGAGCAGGCCTCAGGTGACGGGGCTCAGCACGTCCCTCGTGATTGCCAGGCTTCCTGCCTTAGTAGACACTAACACGGCCTCACTGTCTTCTGACGTGCGCATCAGTCTGCCTTCTCAGTTGGACTTCCTCTACGTTTGGAACGGTGGTATCCCTGTGAGTTGTTATGGTGTAGATGTAAAATGCCTCCCCATCTCCTATGTCAGAGGGGACCTCCTGCTAGGTGGCTCTTGGCATCTGAAACCTCAGCTTCCATAGTCTTGCTGTGCCAGATGCC
The DNA here is from genome assembly GCA_002564305.1 of Octomys mimax. NCBI lineage: Eukaryota > Metazoa > Chordata > Mammalia > Rodentia > Octodontidae > Octomys > Octomys mimax. The sequence goes on from NDGM011221379.1 coordinate 11,394, forward strand.
TTTGTGAAGCTTATGCTGTCCCTTCTACCAGCAAATCCTGAAAAATACATGTTCTTCCTGAGAGATCTTGTTAAAAGAATGCGTCTGTGAGAACACTGCTGAACCTGCACGTACGGGGCAGGCACATTAATCAAGGAGCTGAGAACGGGGTTGTGTAGTGCTTCCTTCTCCCCTGTTCTCCATTTCTCTTGTTCTGCTGTAATTTTATTACCAAATTTAAGAGCATAAGAACTGCAGTCTGCTTATTACTGTCTCTCCTTGAAATAACTTATTTTCCATGCTCTGAGAAGAATATTCTTGGCTTTCCTCTTCCTCCCAGGAGCTGCCATTTAGGATTCTTTGGAAGGATCTGTTTGATCTCCCCAGTTTTAGACGCTGAGCTGTTGTCGAGCCCGGGGATCTTCGGTACTGTCTGTCTGCTCCATGGACTCCTCAGGTGGTGCTGCCGAGTATGAGGGTTTCACACAGGCTCCCAGACACTCTCCATACTCTTAGCTTCAGCCCATTCTTTCACCTGTGATGTAACTCTGGGTATTCTCCATTGTTTAATGGTGTCTCTTGTTTGTCTAGTATTAACTAGGTCCTTGTTTCCCACCCAAAAACTACCTCTCTCAGTGTCTTGCATTTCAGTAAAGCATTTCACCAAACACCCAGCAAGTCCATTGGAACCTGAGTCTCATCCTTGTCTTCTCTCAATCTCACTTCCAGTCTGCTAGCAGATGCTAGCTTCATCATTCAGAAAGCACTTTGATCCAATTATCTCTCACCCCATGGATGTCTCTTGCCTGAGCCGCACAGTGTCCCCTCTCCTGTTTCTCAGCTTTACCTTCTTCCCTTCAGTCTGTTCGCTGCAGTCTCTGGAGACTGACTTTTAACAAGTGAGTCAGCTCATGTCCTGTTCCTGCTCACAGCCCACTGACAGCTTCGCTTCACAGCTAGAATAATATTGAAACTCTTCACAACAGCGCCGATTCCCACTGGAGCTCACTCCTCTGTGACACCTCCTGTACTGGCCTATCACCATCCCACAGGCACTGTGGCCTCCCTGCCACTGCTTCACTCCTTTGCTTACTCAGTCAGTCAGTCAGTCAGTCAGTCAGTCAGTCAGTCAGTTCCCCACTTGGAGGAAGCTGTTGTTCCAGGAGCTGAGCCTACAGACCAACAGCACAAACACACAGAAGTCCTGCTTGCAAGAAGCTTCCATTGCCACAGCAGCACAGTGGACCAGTAAATCACTAACCAATATGGTAGAGATGGTACTGCAGGAAGAAAATCAATGCACATAAAGGAGAGATAGGATGGAGGACTTTGGGGGTATTGTTTAAAATATCCAGTGGCACTAGGTCTCACAGGGGAGGTGACGTTCATCAGGGACACTGGATGTGCAAAAGTGTGAGCCATGCACACAGCTGGAGAAGGAAGGTGGCAGTGACAGCAGATAGCAAGCGACTGGTGTGCTCAAGACTCTAAGGGCTTGAGCAAGGGATGGGGAGAATGGAGGGAGGCAAAGTGAGAAAAGAATCTGCAGTCAGATTGCATAGGCGCTGACGCCCATCAGAACAATTCTGCCCACAGGGCTGCAGGTTTAAGTCCAGGAGTAATGACTGAAATTCCCTTTGAAGAGGTTCACTTGGTATAGAAGGGATAAGACCAGAAACAGAGACCACAGCTCAGAGACCCCAGGGAAACTCCAACACAGATGCACTAAGAGGCGTAGGTGGAGATAGTGCAGCTTCCACTCCTAGCTGTAATTTGAAGGCAGAAGCTGCAGGGTTTGCTGATGGAAATTGCCAGACAAAGAAAAAAATGGAGGACGACTCTATCATGTGCTGGTCTGGAAAACTAAGAATGGAGCAGTGATGGCAAGAGATGGAAAGAGTGGAAGGAACACACTGAGAAAGGCCTGAGACCAGTGGCTTGATTTGCAACACAACAAGCTAGGGATGCTCAACTTGATGGAGAGATGTCAAGCAGGCAGGTAAATGCATCTCTCAGAAAACTGTTTAGGCATCGTCAAAAGGTAAGTACCACTTAAAGCCATGGAATAGGTTGTACTTTCCGTCTTTGGGCATCACTGCGAAGACAGGGTCTCTGTTTTATTCTTTTATCTCAAAGTTTCATAACAGCACCTGAGACATGGTTGTTGCGCAGTAGCTATTTTGAGTGATGAATAGCTAAATGAACACAGGCATGCATCAGAAAACAGCATCTGCCATGATGCAGGAACCTCATAAGCACTTGCTGAATTAGCACAGTGCCAGGCATGGAGTAGCTTCCCATCGTGCAGCGTGGATGATTGACAGATGAGACGACTCGATATAGAACTGAGCATTCTCGGGACCGAACTGAGAACCACGTCTCTGAAACATAAGGTTTCTATCCCTGCCTTTCCCTTTCAGGCTAGAGTAAGTGTGCAATCTCCAGATGAAGCTAAGCAGACAAGAAGTTGGATGTGCTGTTAATTTTTAACTTCTCTTAGAACAACGGAGCAGGCAAGATGCATTGCAGAGAAGGCAGGCAGATATAGCAGGGGATAAGGAATGCAGTCTTCCTTTATTTCCAGGCAAGGAGGAAAGGGGTATATTTTTCCAGAGGGAATGTACATAGCACAGTGATGCCCCAGGGGGCCAGGTAAATGTTAAAAAGCATGTCCCCATCTTGTTCCATTCCTGCTCTTCTCTCTCTAGTTTTGATTCAAACTGCTTTCACCTTCTGCCTCCTGGTCCATGTCCCTCTCAGTTTCCTGTTCCTTTTCTGTGTTTGCTCGCTGCTGTCATTCTCTTTTTCTTTCTGCATCTCCATTCCTTTGTTTGGAAGGGTCCCCCCAAAAGGAGAAAAGATGTGCAGCATCCCACTGGGAGAGAACTGAAGGCGGAGAATTGCCAATTTTGAAGAGCCTTTCCCTTTCTATTGCAATGTTTTGTGCCTGCCCATACCAAATCTTTAAAAGATATACTAGCATTAATAATACATAGTTTGCTTTGTTCAATTCAATTTTACCCTGATCCAAAGGGCTTGGAATGCAAGGCACTGGAGCTTGTTTATCCCATGCTTCACAAATAACAGGATGATTGCTCCGACCCTGCTTCTACCTGCCTCTTTTCCCTTCTGTTTTGTTTTCTGGGTGCAAAAGAGTTGTGGGTGATTATGGGAGCCTGGGGGCTCCTGTGAGCACTACCTGAGGGCCATCGCCCAGCTGTCATCAGCTGAGCTCCCCAGAGAGGCCTCTCTCATGGCAGGGCCTTCTGCTGCTTGTCTGGGCTCCTGCAGGTCTACTTTCTCATGTCTGCTACAACCTTGACCCCAGGAAGCTACAGTGTCTCTTGCTAGGCTTCCTTCGAGTGCAACAATTGTTCTCAGCAATACTTCAGTAGCTGTAGTAAGGGTGATTCCCGCTGAGAAGCACTGGATTTGTCCTTATGCATAGCCGCACAGCCGTAAGACTCCTGCCCATGCCCCATGTGCTGCTGCTTATGATAGAGCTGAAGAGCAAGGACCTCTTTCAAAACAGATATTTGTCTTTTGCCCTGAGTAGCATTTAGTGATGGGCATTTTGCAAAAGTATGAAATAAAGTTGCTTTTTGCACAGAGTAAAAACTGATCTTAGGGTATGCATTTTTCTTTTCTCCTAGACAGCAGAAGAAAAATGGATTTGTTCCCTCCCTAACGAATGCTCTTTCCTTCCTATCTCAACCTAGATTGATGGAAGTGAGATCCTAATAATTATTTAAGAGAATGGTTCCACATGAGGAAGAGAGACAAAGCTCCACCAACCGGACTGTCTCTGGTCAGCAGAAGGGAAGAAAAAAAATGCTAGTGTTTTTGTCTTGGAAGATTTCCACACTATCGTGACACGCAAATAAATCTACTATGGAGGATGTGGCTGTTCCGTGGGAGGATTGCGACCAAAAAGCAAGAGATCCCCCCCCCC
>NDGM011221382.1:1740-14511 GCA_002564305.1 Octomys mimax
TCTAGCAGAAAAGTATAAAAACAAAGCACAAAAAGTAAAGCCATATTAATATGCTGAGCTGTACAGGGCTCAAGTCAACAACTTCTGTCGTTGTCAGTCTTACAGAAAACCCACTACTATTATGGACTTCTGGACTATATTGGAATATTTTGCTGAATTCACACACATACAATATTTAAATGACAATGGAATACCCTTCTCTGACAAAACTAAAGAAAAAAGGGGGTGTGGTGGAAATTGTCATCAATTCTGCAGGTAGAATTTAAAACATGATGACTTTGATTTAGTTATATACTCAAACCACAAATAGCAAATATGTTTTTTATAAAATAGTACAATTAATATTTTATGGGTTTGTGTTCATTTTCCTGCCGAGTCATAGCTCCTAGTAACATAAAGTGAACTATGTTCCACAACAGTGCCTGGACTCAGGCAACTCAAGCACATGAATTCTTTTGGGTTCCAAAGGGCCAAAGGATACCGAGAAAGGTCACAGAATAGAGTCTTTCTCTTGTATTGCTGCTTTTATTTTTTTCTCCTTCATGACTAAATTATTAAAACAAAAGACTTCAGCCTACCTACAATGGCCTGTCTGCAGTGCACATTGTTTATATTTGATTATATGATTTATTGAATGTTTGGTTCAGTGGTATCCCTGTCAAATCTTTGCTCCCTTTTCCAAAAATTGCAGTTATTTAGCTTGAGAAAACTAACTTGCTCCCGAGGATTTCTGAGGGTAAGAGTCCTTCAAAAATCACCAAAGATTACAATTTATAAAAGAAGAACAAAGACAATAGAGTCTATATGATGAGACTTTGTTGAAATCCAAACACTCCTCAATAAAGCAAATGCATTCTAAGAGTTTCTTTCTCCTCTTATCATCCTAAACCAGAACAATATGGCTCTAGAATTGATTGGTTCGACTATATTCCTTCAAAATGTAACCTTCTACCATGTATTACAACAAATACTGTGAAATTCATATTACTTTGTTAAGTAAAATTCTGTATTAGTTGTCAAAAAAATAAATACATAAAATTTAAAAAATAAAATAAGTATTAAGACAAAAAAAAACCCAAAATGTAACCTTCTAACTGCAACATCAAGGGCAATCAGAAAGCAATTTCTTCCAATAGAAAGATATTGGGTGGCATAACAAGTTCTGTGTGTATTAGAGACTTCTAGGCAAATTGGACTTCATATGGAAGAATTCACTTTAGAAGTGTTCAATTTCTGAGAATAAAGGAAATAACTACTTCTGGGGGCATGGTCGCAGGTTCCTTGAGGAGAGCAAAGTGGCAGGGGACCCTGTCTCTCCTCATGGTAGGAGAGACATGAGTCCTGCAAGTGTATGATACTCAGAAGTGACAGAGAATAAAAGAATGGTGAACATGTGACTGGAGAATCAACTAGACTTCAAAAATTTATTGAAAGTAGTAATAAAGTAACAAAATAATACCGAAATAAAATATTTATAATATGCAACTAACATTAGTAGCTTGTTAATACTCTACATAGGAAGACATGTACCTAGAACATTTCTAATCAAACAAAAACATTAACCTTTTCTATCAACTATACTGGGAAAATTGTATTAGAAAAAGAGAGAATGAAGGTTTATTTTAACTACTATATTCTGATTTTTTTTTGAAATAGGGTCTTGCTATGTAGTAAATCCCAGCCTGAATTCACTACATAGCCCAGACTGGCCTCAAACTTATGGCAATCTTTCTGCCTCAGCCTCCCAAATGCTGACATACAGGCATGTGCCACCATGCCCATATCTATTCTGATTTTGTACTTTATTTTGAATTGCTAATCTTTATTTGTTTTAATAACTAAAATGAATAGAGCTAAGAAACACTGGAAATACTCAGGCACAAAAACATCAAGAACAAATGACTCCAACTTTAAGATTACAGAACATCAGGATGAAGGTGTAGTTCAGTGGCATAGTGTCTGTGGGACCCAGTATCCCCAGGACAAGACCACCACAGCAAATAATATCAGATTAGTTCTACTTTGTGATATCCTCTGGTAAAGCCATTTAGCATCTCAATTTTATGATGTCTGACATTTCCATTTTTTTTTTTTTTTTTAAGCTGTGTGTAATTTGAGGGTTCTGGAAGAAAATTTAAAAAGAAACTTTAGGTAACAAGATATGCACTAACGAATGTGCTTGACATGAAGATCTATGGAAGGGAAGAGAAAGTAAAAGGAAAGGCTGGGGTGGGGAGTAACCTTCCTGGTTTGTGAACATTGCACACACGTGTGGTGCCTTCTGGGGTCGGCAGTACTCCCAGAGCAGAGGTAGTACTTGTAACCTGGCACAGAGAAGCACTTGAGATATCTATTTAATTGTTGAATTTGACTTGTACGTATATCATGAAGAGAACAGGTTAAAAAAATAGCAGTGTTAGGTTTATCTTAAAAATATATTTTGAACCTAACCAAGCCTTGCCTTTGCCGTCTCGCCTTGCCTTGGAATGATGCCATTCAGTCCTAGCCACAGGTAACCCAACCCAGAACACTCCAGAGGATCAAGGCAGCTCCTGTGTTTCCATTCCTGCTTTTTTTGGAATTTATTATCCATGCAGACAGAGAATAATACTTTTAAAATATGAATCAAAACAATAAACTTCCATACCTTCCAGTGGCATCTTGTCACCATTAAAATAAAACCTAAGTCTTTCACATCTAACTCTTGCTTATTCTTCAAACCTCGTTTTTAAAGCCACAAGTCTCTTCATGGCTAGCAGCAGGTAAACTCCATGCTTGGCTCTCATTCTAACTTTATTGTTCTTTGGAATCAGCCTTGGGGCTGTCCAGAAGTAATGACCTCAGGGGTAGTTTCACCTATGGCTGTCAGCAAAGTATCATAAATGAGTGTTTCCATCCCCTGTCTATCAGTGGGAGTTGCTTCTTTTGTGCATGCATTGTTCTTCCCTGACTAATGCAGAATGGACATACTGGAAACATGGATATCTATGTGATAAACATGTCCATATTGTTGGTATACAGTAAGCATGAAATTTATATCATTTTAATAAATATTGAATTCTAACCCAGAAGCTTTGTAACTTTAAATTCATATACAGTGTTCTGGTCAATGTCGAGATGTCTCCTTATAGCCTCATATAGTCATGGGACAAGCTTCTAGAATTTTTGGTTGACTCATGGTCCCATGCTGGGATTATAGGTTTGAGTGCTACATCCACCTTGGGACAGGCAGCCTGCATACAATATAAGGGAGGGAAAAAGTCTTGCCCTCTGCTGTTCCCTCTTTTCACTTTTGCTGTTTCTTGCTGCCAGAGCTGTTGCCCTCTGCTACTCTGCCTTGGAACCAGCCAAGTATGGACTGAAACCTCTACAAATTGTGAGCAAGTTAAAACTTTCTTCTCCTATTTCTGGCATCAGGAATTTGTCTCAGTAATGGAGAAAACTAACCAAGGCACACAGGAATACTGATTTATACCTCTGACTCAAAAAGGGATTCCAGGATAACAACTTTCATCCAAGACAAATTTATGCATAATTTATTTCAAGTTAAGAATAATGAAAGGTTCACATTTTAAAAAATTGCTTTATGGTCTAATATCAACCTACTATAATGTCGAGGAATCCACATATCTACACACCTAAAGTTTTGAATTTTGTCTTTTCTCATCATATAGTCCAGATATCCAAAGATTAAAGTTCTGAAAATTTAAGAAAAATATCTGGAAATAACCCTCAAATTGTGTTTGTTTTGCTGCTCAATATTTCCTATTTTGAGTTTGATTATTAGGGTGTCAAATGTCTCGTGATTTCCTTCCGATATACTTTCGTTATCACTGCAGCATGTTCATGTCTGGCTGTCACTGTCGATGAAGAAACCATTGCATGAGGAGTTTGATTTGAGGAACATGGGAAAAAGATGAAGACCTCACACCTGCACAACATGGTGCTGATGTTCTCCTTGCTAACGGATGACTCTCTGTGGACACACGGCGCAAATACAGAGTCAGAGAAACTACAGAAAAATAGGATCTCTCTGGAGCTACTGCCTTGTATTTAATAACTTCAATGCATGGATAATTAGATAGTGCAGCCCAGCATGCTGACAGAAATGGCAGGGGAAAGAATGCTCAAAGAAAATATTTGTTGGTTCCAATATGTAAGAACTGTTGATTTAATCCCGAGTGTCTCAATATGAACGCATGTTCTAGAATCAAAGACGCAAATGCTGACTATGTTAGTCTGTGTTTGCATGAACTATGACCCTGAAGCACTATTTATATTTGTGAAGGTCTATGAATAAAAGCTTAATTTTTGGCTATACTTAAAATATTTTTTTCACCAGTTTCAGGAAAAATTATTGTACATGATCATAATAATCAACATGAAATTTTATTTTTACAAAGGTCAACATCAGAACAAAGCACCTGATATATTTAAGGCTATAAATTTCAATATTTGGGAAAGCATCGCTAAATTATCTTAGCTGGGTTTCAGAATGTCCAATTGACAATATAGTATAAGTAAAAACTACCAAGTATTTTAAAAGGGTAACATTGAAGAATAATAAATAGAACCATATCATTTACAGAATAAAAATACAGAAGTAACTTTTTTTCTAACCTGGAAAGCAGTACTGGCAATCAGGTAAGAAATAACTGTGTATTCTACTTTTTAAATCATATGCTAATTGTACCATTTTAGTACAATTACTAAATACTTTAATTTTAAAATCTCAAGAAAAATTCTTCTTTTGTGTTCCAAATGACATAATAATGTATCTATAGGAATATTTAGGATTTTATAAAAGTATGAAGTCATAGAACTAGTTGGCATCTACTTCTGTGGACTAATAATTTGCAAACTTCCTTTTACTTTATTTTAAAATAGTAAGAACCAAAATAAAGGAGGGCTGCATTTAGGCAAGCCTCAGCTTATCCGTCTTAATGTGAACACCCATCTCATTCCAAGGCCTTGGAAAGTAATTAGGGAAGATATTTCCTGAAGTCTCTTAAATAAGCAGTGGAGGAGGTAGATGTGGGGCGCATTACATTTGCCAACATTCAGCAAAACTTTCATTAAGCATTCTTCCCCTGAAGTGGAGTCATCAGAACACCGCTCCAGCCTCCCTACTCTTCCTAAAACAGCACCTGGTTCTTTCTACCCTCTTCCAAATTTCCAGAGCTTGGATATTTTGAAGTAATTGTGCGATGAATTTTCTTTTAAACATGGCTGGAGCCATCTCGGTTGACCTCTTAAACTCTGTACCTTAACTCCTTCAGAAGCCAAGAAGCAAGCGCAGGGAAACCAGACCAGGAAACACAGCGTTCTCTCCTGCAGGCAGGGGGCAGACCAAGGCTGTCCTTCGACCCATCTCCCTTCTGTTTTATCTTACCATAGAAATGCAGGTTTGGCTACTGCTTAAGTAATATTTTCAGTTTTATACTTCAGTTGCCTCGCTTGTTCCATTTAATCTCTTAACAACTGTGTTTTAATTTATAAAATAAGTGGTAGCTAATATACACTTAAATAAGGCTTAGCATATTTAACTCATTTGAAATGTCCTTTGTAGTCATCAGTACCAAAGTATGTCCTTCTCTTTAATTTTCAGTCTTACCAAATGTTAGTTAAGATGACTAATAAGATAATACATTACAATAGAAGAGTAATTCGTATCCCTTTAACAGGAAATGCCCCACTTGCATTTGTAATCCAACAGTTTTTGAAATCTGCTACTGTGGGGTACGTCTGTGGAAGTTATAATGAAGTAACTGGGACATTATTTCCCTGGTGCCCTCTCCTCTCACAGGGCTCTGAATGGCTTTGATTGTGCGCAGCAGGCCCCAAGGTAAGACGATGGTGGGACTGGAAAAACCAATATTCTCATAAGCATTGCTTTAAAATTCCTCCGCAGAACTCAGCACGCGTTTAGCGCATGACAGTCTCCCTGTGCCTTGCGTTAGCTGATGAACGTGGTCAGGCTGTCTTCACTCGTTGTGTGCCTGAGCCAAGAGTTAAATTTTCAAGACTTTGGAGAGGTGTTTTCCAGCTGTTTGTAAACTTACAATAGCAATGTTTGGGGTACTTGTGCCAACGCAATTAGTTAGTACACGGTACAAATCAGGAGCGTTGCATTCTAGTGTATGTTGCCAATAACCGTTGATTCAGCGCTAAAGATGAGAATGGCCCGACAGGTGTCCGGCCAGCCCAGGGTCATGTCACGAGTTACTGCAATAAAGAATTATTATTTTCCACTCTGGTACCAATACTTGTCTGTAACACCTAAATGCACATTGTTTGAAAATCAAATGCTTCGGGGATGTTTATATATTCCATTTCAATCTAAAATACATACGTTGGATCTCAAACTAAATGATAGCCCTTACATAAAATAAGATAGCTGCCTTCTTTAGTTGAATTTTTCTCCTTTTTTGTATCCAAACAGCAATTTTCCTGCATATATTTTTTAAATGGAAAAGCAGTCACCATAATGCCACAATTACGTGTTACCACAATGAATCTGTGCCTGAATTTCTATAGAGCAATGAGCTTTGTCTTGCTGCTTATGAGTAGTTCTTGAACTACTTGTTTACCTAAAAACCCTTCCTTCCTCCCTTCCATCTCTTTTCCTCTCACTAGAAGAGTGGGATTGCAGCCATTACCCTCTGCAGCTCTGCTTCACCCTGGCTACCCGACTATGGAGTGGAATGTATGGAGCACAGGGGTGCTTGTGCTTTCATAACAGAATGCTGGGAACAGAAAGAACAGGGAGGGCCCTGAGCTCTGCACAAGCCACCCCACTTCTCTACTTTGCCCCAGCAGGTTAAGATCCTGGTGAGAACTGTGGTGATGATTTTTCATTAGGGAAGATATAAGGGAAAATACACTCTCTTATGGATCAGACTTGCTTGAAAAGGGAATGGGTTTCTGCCATTTTATCTCAGTGTCTTCAGTGTGCCATCCTGCAAAATACTATTAGACATGGTTTAGTTTCTGGGGTCCTAGAGTTGATAGTTTAGATTCATTAGTTACAATAAACAAATGAATTAGTTAAAGTCCATTGGCCAATGAATTTATCCACAATTTACGATGACTGAAAGAAGTCTGCTTAAACAAAAAATCAGTAGTTAGATAGGACATTGATTCAAGATGCTTGAAAAAAAATTAGTTATTTCATGGCCAGGGAGATGGCCTAGTGAAATAAGTACTTCTTTGGCAAGTGCAAGGGCCTGAGCTCAATCTCCGATTCCGCCAAAAAAAAAAAAAATTAGTTATTACAAAACTTAGGTTTCCTTATATATGTGTATTGTACGTCTTTCGATTATCTTATGGATGTGTCATGAATCATATGAGAATATCATCCTCAGTGTTTCCATCACACTTAATTTCATAAAACAAAGACACATACTGTATTAATTATTCTGATCATATTATTTACTTCCAACACACTGCAAACAGCATATCCTAGCCAGGGAGATGGCTCAATGGAATAAGTGCTTCCTTGGCAAGCACAAGGGCCTGAGTTCAATCCCCGGTTCTGCCAAAAAGAAACAAACAAACAAACAAACAAAAAACAGCATATCCTCCTTCAAAAGGTGAAAAGATTTTCATTGTTTACTGGATGTATCTTAAGAGTGCAGATCATTAGTTCCTTGATATTGGTATCCACAATGGTCAGTATGTTTGATAATATACATCACTGGATGAACCAACAGAGCAAGGAAAGCAGAAAAAGAGGGAAAAGGAAAAAAAGGAAGGGAGGAAGAGAAAAAGAAACAGGAGGGACAGAAACATGAAGAAAAGATGGAAGAAAGTAGAAAGGAACAGAGATGGGGAAGAAGGAAGGAAAGAACCACAAGAGGGAAAGAAGACAGACACTTTGAAATTCTTCACTTAAAAAAATTGCCACTACTTTTGGTTGAGTGCCTTTTCAAAGACAGTTTGAAACAGACTTTAAAAAAATCTAAGTTCCTTCCCATGCCCACCAAAATCTTTATTGTCTCAAGCGTGTATTACACAGTCCAACAACAGCTGTCCATTCAGCATGAAAAAGCCTATTTCCAGGCAGAGGGTCAGTTGCCAATAACCTGTGCTTTGCTGAGAGGCTTTTTATAGACAGTGGTTCAAGAAAGCTTCTCTGGGACGGCATGTAAGCAGACACTCAAGTGAAATCAGTAATGCACCTATCACTGATTATAATTTAAATTATTTTCCTAGTTCTAGAGAAATAGCTTCCATTAAAGAATTAGATAAAAGTTCTTTTCTCAAAGGATGATAAAGCTTTGTTGTTCAGATACGGTTCTCAAAACTGCACAAACTCTTTTATTCTACCAGAAGCAATTTGATTTATTTCAGATAAATGTATACCCAGTAACAAGGCCACTTCAAAAGCAAACATTATCTTAAAAGCCTATTGGAAGAGGAGAAATACAAGTCCCTAGACTTTCGACTATGTTTCTATGACTAAAATGAGGACATAAAAATAGCTCAAACTCTAAAATTATGTTGTATGAAATTATGGATGCATAAGAATCACTTTCCTCAGAGATTTGATAATTACACTTTAAATAGAGTACTGACATGCTGTAATTATAATATTAAAATACTGTGATAATCAAATGCTCAAAAAGGGTAACCTGGTTTCTGAAAGATTTTGTAAATGTCATTAAAACTTTTACTGTTATTTCAATTACCTCATAGGAAGATGATTATTTCTACGTCTCTGTTCCCATCTAACTAGCAATCTTTTGACACAGATAGAAGTATTGCCATTGTACCTAATAACATTGATTTAAAAATTCATACTTCATGTACTTCTCAGACCTTTCCTTCTTGTAAAAGGAAAATTCCCTTTACTTTTGTATTTCCCCCCTCATTTCATAATTCTTCTCTTCACATGCCAAAAAAAAATCTCTCCTTCTCTTTGTTTATAAACAAATAAAGCTCTCTTCTTATTTATCTCTAGGGTATTATTTCATCAAATGTTTCTTTTTCATGCAGTTTTGGCTTCTTATTTTCTATTAAATTTTTTTCATTTCACATATATCAACTCTTCTTTGTCTTACAATTAAAGGCAAGATGAAAAAGTAAGATCTCTAAGGACCGTGCTGCACCTGCAATTTTCAGTATGCTTCCTTTCATCATGCCATTAGGTTATTATTATTCATTTACCATGTTCTTCTCAGTCTTGATTTTTATTTCCTGTATCCTACCATCATCTTATATATTAGTACTATAGGTCACTAAGTATATACTGAAGTCTTGTTTGGGAGAAATTATTACTTAAAATAAGTTATGTATTTTGCTATCTTTTCCAAATATAAAGTAAATCCAAGACTATTTTGATCTTGTATTCATTTTTTGACATGCATAGTCATACATTTGAAATACTAAAAGCAATCATAAGCAAATACTAAAAGAAATACCCTTTCTTTATTACTCTAAAAAACATTTTTATTTAACAAACTAAAAATATTCCTCCACATCTCGTGCTTGTCATGGACTCTGTGTGTCAGTTTCCTTCAGGTTCTATTTTCTTCACCAACTTTTAAATTGTCTCCTGGGCTGAGGTTGAATTTTACCAAAAAATTATAAAGAAGTGACTTTGGATTTTGGAGTAAAAAACACATTCTTTAAAACTAGGTAGTGTTTTGTATATACAGTTATTCTGTATACATTGTGAAAGTTGTACAAATGTATTTTGAAGAATATTTAAGAAGTTTTTTATTATCCTATCATTAAAGGCTCCATTTAAAAATTTAAAAAAGCAAACAGTTGTGTTTGCTTGCTCTATGTTTCCATCTTCTTGGCCTTTTTTACATTAATCATAAATGACATCCTTCATGTTACATTACTTTCTCCCAGTTTTCAAGCTCAGCTTCTCTTAAGCCTCTAGTTTTATTGTATTCACTACTTTCGTCATTCAGCTATACTTCATTTTTGTCATGCTGTGGCATGAATCTAACTCTGTGTGAAAAGAATAACAGAACTTTTGGGGCAAGGAGAAGTGGCCAAGTGTCTTTTTGCTTCTTGGACTGCCCACATAATGATGAGGTTAACCTGGATCATGAAGGAGTGGAAACATTTGTCAAAGTGTAAAGAAAGAGTGATCTCTATGGCTGGAGAAATAACATATGAAAAAATCTGAACCATAAATTTCTCAGCAATAATGCTTGTCTACCTAGTTATTTTCTCTCCTATTCTTCAACCTTGCTCTTCTACCTATTTCCTAGGCTCCTCTGTACAGAAAAATTAGGCAGGTACCAGGTAAACAATTTCTCTCCTCTCCCTCTGCCTTTTTCCCCTACAAAATGTATTGCACCTCATTTAGTGACCCTCCTGCTTCCACTCATTCAGCAAGTTTTGCAGGTAGCTTGAGCTTCCTTTCCTTTATTCTACACAGCAACTTACCCTGTATTATGAAATTTTCCATCTGAATGTTTCTTACATCTTTTCAAATTATACCATCAATTAATTTGTTCATAGTTTATTAATTGCTTTTTCAGTACCTAATAGGGCACTCAAGGAAGAAACATTTATCAAATGCTTAAGAAGTGGAAGTTATTTGTGCCCTCACATTAAAAGTTGGCAAGTATATATTTTGTTATACATGAGTAAAATGTCAAATTAAAATATTTAATTTTTAGGGGAAAAAGTATATATAATAGCTGTTTATTACATCTCTTAAACTAGGGCTACAAGATTTGAACACACCAGTCTGTCCCTCTTCGTGCCTATCAAGTGACAATACAAAAATAGCACTTACCATGCAACTATTGCCAAATTGTTGTTTGAAACTTTCAACAAAGGAACATGTAGCACAGGCAATGTAAGAAACCCTATGCGCGCTACCTATGGGAGCAGACGCTACTATTTTGAGCACAATTATGCATTCACAACACACCCAAGTTTTGCATTGTCCCTGATGTATGTACAGATCACGGAGGCACATTGTAAGGTAACGAACAGATTTAACAGCATGAGAAATCTGGTGCTAAGTATTTTATTCAGAGGTAAGCAAATCCATCTTATACATAGGACAGATTATTGTCATTTTTGCTGTTATTTCTGCTTTCTGGCTCCTCGTTTTATGCTCAGGCCTAGGTATGAACAGCACCAGGTTAGTTTTTCACTGGGAGGATTACATCAGTGACATAAAGATATTGTACTGGTTCATGGTAATTAAGGGCTTTTTTTTTCTTTTTTTTTGATTTGCTGTAGTTGTGTAGCTCTCATATAGTTTTCTCTGGTTTATAAAACAAGATGTAAGCTCCTCAGAGGAAAAGATACTATATTTCCAATTTTTTAATTTAAAATAATAATCAGATTTACATCTGATATATTAGGTGTAGAAAGAAAGAAAAAAAAAGGAGAGAGGATTAATACTGTATTCCATTAACTCCAAAGAACATGAATTGTGCTTTGTGAGAACACCAGGACCTAAGGCCTTAAAACAACTGCAGCTTCTATCTCATGCAACCCATTTTATTTCATTTTATTTCAAGATTGGCTGCATTCTCTTCCAGGCAGGCCTGCACCATGCCACAGGAGCAATCATGAATTGGGTTCATTTTCTCCTCTACCTGGAGATTCCAAGGGATGGTTGGAAAGCTGTGATCCAGCACAGTGCTAGTGGGGAAAGTGCAGTACAACCCCCAGTGGGCTGAGACAAATTCAGATGCTGCCATGAATAGCTACGTGTCCAGGGAATGCAGAGCTTCCGGGGTCATCAGGAAGATACTTGGGCAGTCTCAACGGTAGGGAACTATGATTTGCAGACAGAGTCATATAAAGTGTGTTGTAGGGAAGGTAGATATATATGGAAAAATAAAAAGCAACAGGAAAAAGTGCATATTGGCAAAATTTAATTTTAAAATACTATTATATATGCATATATGAATATATTTATAACAAAGTGATTGCATAAATCTATATTCTCAGCACTTTATGTAAATTCCTCATTTTAAAATTAAAGATCTTCTACACGAGTACATTTGAGAGAATTTCTTAATATTTTAAAATCTTATCTGCAAATTTACCATTTGTTCTTGTCATTAAATCCTACCACACGTTCAGGACTGTTTGGGAACTCTTGCCAAAAACATGAAACCTTTATCCCTTGCATATATTGAAGTACAAAAGTCCAAGGAAAATAGTTCATGTCTGACATATCGTCCACACTTCTAATCTTGTTTCTCCTACCTCACTGAAGTCAGGTCTCACCGCAACAACTGCTGTTTCCCTGCTTTTCTTCTTCCAGCTGCTTCAGCTCCCACCCCGTATTCTGCTTCTTACAGATTTTGTTCTCTGTCACCTGCATTGCAGCCACTTTGTCCATTCTGAATCTAAGTGCATGCTTACTAAAACTGGGGCTTTTCATCAAGTCTTTCTATCTATCAGACCTCAGAAACTATGTTCTAATAACTGGAAATGTCCTGCTAGTGCCAGACATTTCACCCCAGGATCTTGGGACCTTATTGTAAACACCTGTCTTAACCCCTTAAATGGTATTGCACAGACAAAGAGAACAAAGGAATAGAGATATGGGGAAACAGAACTGAGCATTCAACCTGAACAGACTCTTATTTGCCCATTTTAATTGTAGAATCTGCCTATCATTTATCTGGTACTTTTATTTCTGAATTCATACTGTAGTTACTAATATCCTATTCTAGATCTTTCCAAATTACTCTTCCTGTGCCTTTTTCATGCTTCCCTGAATTTGTTGTCTTTCTCCCTTCTTAGGCTCCAGGGGAGGATTTCCACATTTTCTTT
>NDGM011221393.1:1831-11939 GCA_002564305.1 Octomys mimax
TGAACTCAGGCCCTTGCACTTGCCAGGGAAGCATTTATTCCACTGAGCCATCTCCCTGGCCTCTTTCATATTTTTTATTTAAAGTTAGATCATTGGCTTAAGAAGGATGACAAAACTTTTTGAAGCTCAATATTATTGTAATGAGAAATTGGTTGATTTGCCTAAAGTTTCAGAAAAAAAGTTATAATTTTATGAAGGAAAAATTTTCTCCAACTAAATGGAAAAAGTGTAAAAAGGCATGAAGAATAGGGTGAAAACTATCCTATTGTTGGCTTTGTTAGAAATCTGCATTATTGCATGTTATGGACTAAAATATGTTGGAATTGTATTCAAGGTGCCAGTTATGCTGAAGCATCATTTTGTGACATTAAGTGCAGATATGATGAGCTCATAAAAAGCAAAAATCATTTATCACAGTTTTTCAAGCTAGAAATGAAAAATGGAGAAGCTTATACAATAGTTTGTGCAGTTGACATTGCTGAATGCCAGCTGGATGACAAATCAGTAGAAAAGGACAATCACGATGGTGCCAATGACTTGGTGAATTAAAGGCTCAGCTGTTAACCTGAAGGTTGACTTATCATCTCACAGGCATAGTTGTATTTGGGGGTCTCAGGAAGGTGGCAATGTAGCCACAGCTGGATTTGCTGCTTTGCTTAGGACTGTTTCATGTTTCATTTAGGAGGTCAAGAGGTCTCAAGGCCAGCTAATCATCCAAAGAAGATTGTGTGTGTGTATGTGTGTGTGTACATTTGTGTGCCCAATTGGCAAAGAAATGAGTAATTCAAATATTCAAAATATAGAAGTTATTTAACAGTTCAAAGTTATGAATATCATGGCTTTTCCTGGACTCGTATTTTATTTTTTCTTTCTTTCTTTTTGTTGTTATTTGTGCAGATGTCACAAAAGTATTGCTATGTAAAACTGCTCATACATTAGCAGGAATTTATGCAGTGGAATCAAATTATAGTCGTATTCATTATATTCAACACCATCATGTGCTTTCAGTAAAATACATGTTTAACTTAATAATGTTCTTTGTGAAGCAAAAAAGATTACTTTTTAAAAATTCTCATATTTGAATACATTTTAAAGCAACCTGTGGAAATACTCATAAAACACTTGTACTTCACACAAAGGATAATGGTTATGTCAAAGAAAACACATGATTGTTGTATGAATTTTGAAAACTTGCAACCTCCATAATGAGCTTAATATCTTTCTCATACACACTTTCTCATAAGACTAGAGGTGACATAATCAAATATGACTTTTTGATATTGTATGATAAAATACAACATTTGGAGGATCTGCATAATTCAGTTAAACAATATTTCTACTTGATCAGTTTATGGTGTTACAAAGTTATGCATGATTAAAATATCTGTCTACATGCAACATAGACAAGTAGATTTTAATGCAAAAGAAAATGAAAAGATTAATGATGAGTTGCTTCACATTACCACTAACCTTTAAGAAATTATTAATTGTTGAGTTTTAATATATTACTGAAGAACACCTGTAATTGTCTGAAAAAGTTATTCTTCTATTCATTCCTTTTTCATCTACATATCTGGGTAAGGGTGGATTTCCTCCTCATACTGTACAAAACAGCATATTATAGTGCAAAAGAAGTTACTCTCTCGTTTGTACTAGGCCAGATTTAAAAAATGCAAAGTTGCCACTCTTCCTTTTATTTTTTTTAGAAGTAATCAGTACATAGCACACTATTTACCTTGTGAACAGGTCCTCCTCCTACAATAGAAGGAGATTGGCAATTTTTTTTTAGGTGATGTAAAACACACCTTCCTCCTTACCGTGATGTTGCAGGAAGGATGACACTTAAGTGTTACAACAGAAGTGTGTTTAACAAAGGAAAACACAAATTAATACAAATATGATGAGTGGAAATGAAGAGATGGTGAAGCATGTCAAGTTTAGGGAGGCAAAGGTGGTGCTCAACCTCAAGGGTCAATAAGACAGAATATTTTCCAGAACCTGCAGGGAGAGAGTGGTAGCCATCACTCTAGAAGAGGAAAGACTAACCCAAGGTCTTCAGACTTGTGTGGACAAAGGCAACCTTTGCCAATTTGAAGTGCAGGAGGGAGGGAGACAGGATAATACACCAATCTCTCTTTGAGCCTCTAACCAACTGCTTTTCACTTCCATTTTGGCTCAACATAACTGGAAAGCAGGTTTTTGTAGTTCACAGAGTTTGGGGTGCACAGCAGATCCTAGAAGGTAGGAGGGACTGGAGGTGGAAGTAGAGAAAGGGCACCAAAGCCCTAAAACTATCATCATTAACAGAAACAGCATTAGGAAATATTCAATTTTATGATATTACAGAAGACCTAAGCTCATTCTTAATCTTCAAAGATCTGTGGAATAAATACTGAGGCATCTTATTAAGAAGGGAGAGAGGAGAAATTGGGGCATGTTTTTGTTATGAGGAACCTCACCTTCTGAGAAATACTAACAGGAATGTGCTTTTAACCTAGGAGAAAAGAGATCTTTCTGGATGACAGGGCTTATTATATGGAGTAGGAATTGTATGAATAAAAAGATAGAGACAGGGATGAAAATGTTTATTGAAGAATCTGCCTATCATCTGCCAAATAAAATAAACTAAATGACCCAAGTTTTGGCTAATACTTTCATTGCTTAATGAAACTGAAGTTGCGTTTTCAATTTCTTTTGTGTGAATGCACATGTGTTTGCTGGGCCTTGTGCGTACTGAGTAGGCATATGCTCTACCACTAAGCTACACTTACAGCTCACTACTTATTTTTTAACTTCATATAAGGAAGACATCACCTAAATAAAATTATGGCATTTCTTTTTGTGCAACATAAATTTTAATGATTGGTAGTACTAATATTTTAAAATTGATGACCTTTTGTGCTGAGGTAAAATATTCTTTGTTTTTATTTTAAGGAAAAAATGCTACAGCAAAAATTGATAACAAAATAATAGGAGAATAACAAGAGTTACTACATTACATGTTGTCTTTAAAGTAACTTCTCAGCGCATAAAATATGAGCATAAAATTTTCTCCAATCAATATTGGCACAAACCTTCTCTTTTAATGGTCTAAGAGATACAAATAGTACAACTGACTTGAAGTTTTCCCTTTTAATTACTGTCCTTTGCCCATTGTAGTTCCTTTTTAACAGTTTCTTTCCATTTCACAATATCTATTGTACATTTTAAAATTTACTCACTCTTTCAGTTTCTCACACATAGGAACTATACAATGTTTTTATATTATATTATTTTTTATCCATTTCAATGAGAAAAAAGATAAAATAACAATGAAATAGTTTCAAAACAGGTTAGTAGAATAGCTACAATAATTAATACGTTGCATATTTTTGTCTTCGTAGTAGTTATTCGGAGAAGATGCAGACGTATCTTTGTCTATATTAGTACAAAGCTTTCTTCTCAATGAACTAAGAGAAAATATTTGCATACCCTATGTTGTGTATATAGAGAGCAAACTGGTCAAGCAATGGCCATGACTCACCTAGATGGCTAACACTGACAAAAGATCTACAATGTGATATACATGGTTTCAGGGTAAATACTGAGGGGATTTGACTGGCTTTGTCAGACAGCAAAAGTTATGTTTTTAGTTATATAGATCTTGTTTTAACTTGGTTTTAACCATCCAGTAGAAAACTGTACTCATGAGGTATAAAACGTAATGCCATAGTAATATGCTAAGCTGTAAAATGTTCAAGACAACAACTTCTGACAATTGCCAGTTGTACTGATAATTCACTATCTTTATGGACTATTGGACTATTGGGTTGTTTTGCTGAATTCAAGTATCTACAGTCTTTGGACTGGCTTCAAGTATGAAAAAGTCCTTTAAAGACTTCAAATATAGCATCTCTAACTGCAATGGAACACTCATCTCTGACAAAACAAAACAGAAAAGGGGGATATGTTGAGAGCCACGAGCTAGGAAATTGATCAAATGTGTATAGGTGGGACAAGGCCTCAGTACCTACATCAAACAAGCTGCCTCATTCTCAAGATAAACATCCTGTCTGGTTAAGGTCAGCTATTAGTTGCTAGGCAACCTAGTGTCACATGTTACTAACTTTGCAAAAGTACAAATAAAGGACCGTTTTGTTATACAATGTTTATACATGAGTTTGATTTATTTCACTTTACATGTATAGTCTTAAGTTGCATCCATTTACCTATAAAAATCTCAAGTCTGTCTTTCTTTGTGGCTGAGTAGTACTCCATTGTATAAAATGCCACATATTATTATACAACCCTTGGATGATGGGAATTTGAGTTGTTTCCAAGATTTATCTATTACAGTTTGTGCTACTATAAACATGAGTTCACATATACCACTGTAGTATGATGTTTTTAATTCTTCTGGGAAGATACCCAAAAGGAAAATAGCTGGATGGAATGGGATCACTAATCCTAGATTTTTAAGGAATCTCCACACTGACTTCCATGGTGATTGTACCATCTAGACTCCCACCAACAGTGGAGAAAGGTTCCTTTTCCCCACAACCCTGGCAGAATTTGTTATTGGTTTATTTCTTGATGATGGTTATTCTTGCTTGATTGAGATGGAGAGAGAGAGAGAGAGAGAGAGAGAGAGAGAGAAACTAGAGCAACCCACCCTTCACAATACCATTCAAGAAAAGGAAATACATAGGTATCAATCTAACAAAAGAAGTAAAGGACATATATGTTGAAATTTACAGTACTCTGAAACAAGAGATTGAAGAGGATATCAAAAAATGGAAAGATATTCCTTGCTCATTGATAGAAAGAACCAACATTTTGAAAACGGCCAAATTCTCAAAATTGTTACACAAATTTAATATAGTCATAGTCAAAATACCATTAGCATTCCTCACAGAACTAGAGTAAACATTCCTAAAATCCATCTGAAACCAAAAAAGCAAAAGCAATCCTGAGCAACAAAGACAAAAAAGGATGTATCACAACCCCTGACTTGAAGTTATACTACAAAACTACTATGATAAAATCAGCATGGTACTGGCAAAAAAACCAGACCTGAGGACGAATGGAACAGATTAGAAGATGCTGACACAAGTACAAATATACTCAGCCACTTTATCTTTCACAAAGGGGACAAAGATGTTTACTGGAAGAAAGATAGCTTCCTTAACAAATGGTGCTAGAAAGGCTGGCTTTCCATATGTCAAAAGCTAGAACTAGATCCCTGTCTACCACTATGCACTAAACTAAAGTCAAAATGGATCAAAGATCTAAATATTAAAACAGAAACATTTAGTCTACTGGCAGAGAAAGTAGGTAGACATTTTGAAGACTTAGGAATTGATAGAGAGTTCATGAACAAAACCAAGACTCACGGGAAATGCTTCAAAGAATCAATTGGGATCTCATCTCATTAAAAGCTTTTTCACTGCAAAAGAAATCATCAACAAAATGAAAAGAAAGCCCACAGAGTGGGAAAAAGTGTTAGTCAATTGTCTCTCAGTCAATTGTCCCTCAAAGGACTTCAATGTAGAACATATAAAGAATTGAAAAATCTCAGCACCCCAATTCAAAGACCCAATGAATAAAAGAGGATCTGAGATGAATACACACTTCTCAAATGAAGAAATACAAATGGAAAATAATAAATATACGGAAAGATGTTTTACATCGCCAGTAATTCAAGAGATACAAATTTAAATGGTACTAAAATATTCTTTATTAATGAGAGGGTTTTGGCTTTCCGTTAAGGGAAACACTACATGTTTTGCTCCCTAAGAATTTAGCTTTTTAAAAGAAAAGAATTTAGCTCTTAAGTAAAAAGCTGGCGTTAAGGAGAAGTATAACCTTATCTATAGAGTACACTTCTATTTTGGGAAATACAGCAGACCTGAAAAGAGAAGCAGATCATGTCATTCAATGGTGATAAACGTGAATAATAGAAATTAATTATTAAATCCAAAACAGTGAATGTAAGGAATTCACAGTAGTTCATTAGTAGTAATTAGTAGACAAGGAGAATTAATATAACCTAGGTGTCTTCTGTATAAAACCAGTCAGCAAAGTCCACAGAAATGAAAGGCACAGATCTGGACTGGAGTGGCTACTCAAAGTGGAGAAAGCATTAGAGTTCGATTAATGACTATCTTACACAAAGGCTCATAAGACACATAGCTTGTGCTATGAGGAAAGGTATGACAGTTTGTCTCCTGATACCAAAACAAACAAACAAACAAACAAAACAAAACAAAACAAAAAACCCTGCAAGTGATGATACTCTGTAAACCATTGGAGAAGCATTAGGAACTCTTAGTGGTGTTGGAACCACACTTGGTGGGACCTTTGCCAACAGGCGTGCAGATGACACTCCTGTGTTACGCAGATTTCATAAGTCTCACAGAAGTTTTGGATATTTAGACTTTCCCAAGGGTCTAGTTTGTTAGCTCTAAACATTACATCTCAGACCTCATAAAGATGCTACAAATGTTTTTTTTTTTTTGGACTCAAAGACTTTTGAAAACTCTACAAACTGACAGAACTTACTTTGAGAGCCCTCACAGGCAATTTGAAATTTCTACTTCCACAATACATTTTAATGTTTTTTAAAAAAAATTTATGTGTTTTATACAGGGTCTCACTGTGAAGCTCAGACTCATAGTGATTCTCCTGTTTTCAGCTTCCCCAGCACTGGGATTACAGTTATGTGCCACCAGGGATTGCACTCCTGTCTCTGTGCTTGCCTCAGCAGGTGTTCAGTCCACTGAGGTATCTCTCTGGCCTTACATTTTTGGTGGTACCAGAAATCGCAGTCAGGACCTTGCACTTTCCAGGCAAGCACTTATTCCACTGAGCTATCTCCCCAGCCCTCCAGCCCTATATTTTTTAAAGATAGAAACAATTGAAGAAATGATAAGGGCAACATTCTAGAGTGTCAATATTTCTCTCTCATTGGTGGTACACTCCTCCCCAGCTAAGAGAACTGAAGGTGTTTCCACTGCTACCCATTAATTAGGTAGGACAAAGAGTAATTTGTAAGCATATCAGTGTCTCTTTATTAAGAATCATATATGTGATGTGATAGTAAGCCCCATAGTCTTGAAAGGTTAAATTTAAAAGATTACAAAATGTCAAAGAAGAATCCATCTGCTGATCAGCTGGTGCTACTACATATACACTCTTTGAAAAATTCTGCTCAGAACAGATAGCATTAATATTTTTATGTGTGGTGCTAGGGATGGAGCTCAAGGCTTTTGTACAGAGCTACATCTCCACCTGCACATGCCAACCCCACTTCCTTTGCAGTTTTTTTTAAAATTTTGAGACAAGGTCATACAAAATCCCCACTTCCAGACTTAGCCTGACAATACTATCCTCTGGCCTCAGCCTCTCAAGCACTGCATTTGCCAGCATTCACTACCACATCTGTTTTACAAATATAATAAACTTGTAAGACAATGTTTTAAGTAGACATCTTGTTCAGAACCTTAGAGTCATTAATTTGGGAAGAAAGAGAGGGGTAATGAAGATCATAAAACAGTTTGCCTTGTTTCCAAAATATGTCTTTTTCTTTGTATTAGTACATGTTAGATACACATAGTGTTAACATTCATCATAGGGAGTTTGTACCTGTATATAATATATCTTGCTTCTTAGTTTTATTCCATTCCCCTCCCCAAAATATCTTAACCCAATGATGAAGGGGTTATTAATAAAGGTCAACCTTTATTGAGTAATTCTTACATGGTGCTTATTAAGTAGACAGATTAACTGACATTCGTAACAGCCCTCTGAGGTAGGAATTAATATTATAATTCTCAGAGATGAGATATCTTTAGCCTGTGAAGTTTATTATCCATGGTAAAAAGCTAGTTAAGTAGAATTTGAACCCAGGCAGTATGGCCTTGAATCCCAATTTCTTATCCATTATGCTGTTATTAGGAAATATGGTTAACTGAAAAAAGGTTTGAGTACAACTGAATCTCGTGATTTGTAGAAACTAGACTGAGAACTAGAAGAGTTGTATTCTAAATTTTTCAATGTAAGTTAAGATCATTACTCATTGCAGCTATTGTCATGGCCTGGAAAAAATATCAAGATAAAGAAGAAAAGAGGGAAAGAGCCATAAATGATAAAAAAAAAGGAAGCCAGACCTGAGAAGACACTTCTAAGAAACTCAGTTAATAACCTGTGAGACATTTTCTGCCCTGAAGAAAAGTCTTGGAAACCGATGGGTAAATGGAAGTTATTTACATTTACTTAGTGATATTTACCTAACAGCTGTCTTCTCTTCCACAATACAAACAAAACAAAAACAACAACAAAAATCTAAAGGTTAATTCTGCTTGCATTTATATGTATGTTTGAATAGTAGGAACACATTTACAATGGGAGAATATGATCTGAAAATTTAATATGTTTAAAAGTAAGTATAGGCAAGACTGTTCCTGACAAACGCTTTGTCGTAAAAGACAACTCTGGCTTTAAACAGTAAATAATCTTTATGTCAGTAATGCAGTTCATTAGTTTCTCAAAATGCTTATGAATAATGGCAGAAATTATTAATCATAACAAAATAGCTACTACTTGGTGGGTATCTGGCCATCTTAGTCACTTCCTTAGGTATTTCTATTAATTCTCGCATACAACTTACAGTGATCTCAGGTGTTGGGTATTATTCTGATCATTTCAGATGAGGAAACTAAGGCTCAGCAGATGCCTCTGTTGTCTGCAGCTGCATGCACTGAGCCTGGACCATTTGCTTTCATCTCTGTGCTTGGCAATACTGATAAATTTATTATCTTCAGACACAATCGAGACTGGCAACAAAGTCATTACAGAGCTATGTAGCTTTTAATATCAAAAGCTTACTGAGATAAAAGTAAAGTAAAATAATTACAACTGTTCTCAGAACATTATTCATGAGCAATCAGTGATGATCTGGTAAAACGGCATTGTCCACTAAAGAGCTATGTTTATTTTATTTTAATTTTTTTCTGTATTTTAGGGAAGGGTCTACAGGGTGTTCAGGGTCTCACTGCGTAGATTTGACTCATAGTGATCCTCCTGTTTACAGCCTCCCAAGTGCTGGGATTGCAGGAGCACGCCACCCCGCCCAGCCTCAATTGCTGTCTCAGTAGGCCCCCGGGGGTGGGGCCAGCCGGGCAGGCCCAGGGATAGAACCCTTGGCCCCTGCGCCTGCTTGTAGGTGCTTTAATCTGCTGTGCTATTTGGCCAGCCTCCAAAGAGCTATATTTGAGCAGACATTTTCCTCCTAAAGGTCCACCCACCTACAAAGATAAGTAAAACTATGGTCTATTGCTTTTTTTTTTTTGTAGATTCTAGGTATAGATAGGAAAAATAAGGGTTCTGCCTACTGTTTTAATTGCTGTGTCTCAAAAATATATTACTAGGGAACTATATCAGTCACTTAGAGGAGAAAATAGCTACAGTAGAATTTTTAAAAATTAACTAAAACTGGCATCCAGAAGTGAGTACTCTTCTCAACATCTAGAAACAAAGGAAACCAGTTTTAACATGCAGCAGTTGCACAGAAACACCCATACTATTTTTCTTATTTCTGAGCTTGCCAACAGGTGGTGTGACATGCTATGGTGAAGGACTGATGTTTTTCTTGGGGGTGGAGACCAGACAGCTTTGGTTGGAGCTGTGGGAGGGGCACTGAGTGCTTAGCGTTCTGTGAATGTTGATAACTTAACATTGACAAATGATCACATTATCATGAATCAGAGTGTTTGATATGAAGACCTGCATATTCATCATGTAGACCCTGACTTTAATCTTGACATGTTCCTAAACAACCATATATATCAGGCTTAGAGGAGGGGAGAAATGACATGGATATATGGACAGTAAATTTAAATTACCCTTCTATCTTGCAAATCATTTCATTGATTTGAAAAGACCGCAAACCCCATCTAGTTATTCATGAGTTGAAATAATATAGTGGGCATGGGAATAAAGAAATACCTCTACCAACATACCTCTTGATTTTTCTGCCTGGCTATGTAATATCTACCATTAATAGTCCCTTTTTTTTTTTTGGTGGAACTGGGGATTGAACTCAGGCCCTTGTGCTTGCCAGGGAAGCACT
>NDGM011221401.1:647-13479 GCA_002564305.1 Octomys mimax
GTGTGTGTGTGTGTGTGAGAGAGAGAGAGAGAGAGAGAGAGAGAGAGAGAGAGAGAGAGAGTGCACGCACACAGACACTCACACGGAATGGAGCAGACACTTACTTTTACATTGCAATCATTACTAAAAATTACTCTTCACCAATCTTTTTCTCAGTGGAAAACAATTCTCTTCACAGAGTCTTTTTGGTGATTTCTCCTTTGACTTTTATAGTAAAACAATGTCAAAAATAAGATAATACTTGAAAAATTCTCAAGAACATCCCTATACCACACTCTACCTAATGGAACTACATAAAAATAAAGGTAGTCGTTATCTGCCTGTGAATCACTCTCAGCACCCACTCTGAACCCATTTATATCCCCTTCAACTAATGGAAAATACTCTTGTATTTGACAATGTGAGCCTTACTTCTTCACCACAAATCTGTTTTATGCTTCTCTCTTTAAATTAGCACAACTAGAAAATTATACTAATTTGCCTTTATGTTAAATTATCCCCATGCATATTATTTATCACAGCATACGTGTATTGCTTTTCTAGTTTCCTTCATCCCCACCAATAAATATGGAACCTAAGTCTTCTTTCTGTTGCTATTCTCAGTCCACAGAATTTGTTTTCTAAATAACAAAGAAATATATGAGCTCTAATACAGATAGCCACCTTTAGAATCAGGTAAAACATCAATTATTTCCTCTCATTCATCTTGGGAAAAAGGCCCAGCAGGGAAGAAAAACAAAGTCATGTGCTGTAGAAAATACATATAAAGTAGTGGATTCTCACAGACATCACTTCCCTTTTACCTTGGGGCTAAGTGTGCGTATTCTGATCACTCCAGTGTGGTTGATTCTTCTGTTCCTGCAATTACTGGACGGCACCAATGTCATATACCCTGAATGCTGATGATGTCATGGCCAGGGGAGGGAGTGCCACTCTCCTGGCTCCATGCTTTCTGCATGGCATTCTCTAGTCAAGCCCTTATGCTTTCTGGAGTGTGCAGAGTCTTAGCAGACCCAGGGATAGAGCATGCCTTGGCCATCTCATCATCCACTTTGGTTAGTTCTTCAAACCATTCTCAGTCCAGGGCTAAAAACTGGAAGTTTTGCTTATTCCTTTCAGATATTCAAATTATTCATGATAAAGTTCATGCTACCCCTTTTCTTCATGAGTCAAGATGTTCCATGATCATGAATGCGTTATTCTGTTTATATTCACCCCATCAGAATTTTATTCATTTTTGTGCTTCTTGTTAGTGTAGCCATCATGATTATTTCATTTGCCACACTGACTTGATTTTTAGCTGGAGGGAGGTTATTGGGTAGAGGTAGAGAGAAGGCACAATCAAAAATAAAAACTGCGCTGCTCTTTGCAGATAGAAAGCATGCTATCTAAGCATGCTGCTTTAGCACAGAGCTCAAATGGAGAAAATGATTGTATAAGAAAATTTATACTTAAATAATAAAGAGAAATTCTTAGAGCTTCATTAGGTCACCATTATGATATCCTCAGTAGGGCTGTGGGGCCCTCATTGCACACAGGACCCTTTGTGTTTTTTGTATGTTGATGGTCTCACTCTTATGAGTCAAAGTAAAATAAACATGCATTTCAATGTATTTTTGCTATCCTGATAAATTCTGTCATTCTCAGAGGAATAGAGAAATAAGATTAAAAACAAAAACACTATAGTGAGATTTGAGGCTCATCACTCTAAAGAGTCCCAACTTTCAAAAGGAAAAATGCAGGTTCATCAGTTTTTATCCAAAGTGGGACAGGCAAAAGGATGAGAATGCCTCTAGGTCATAGTATTCTGTGCCTCACTCTCTCATGAATCATGTAAGATATTAGCTGCTGCCTCACTGCACTAGTAAAGACCATCCTCCAAATCAGATCTTAAATTTAATTAAATATCTCTCAGTGAAAAATTCTACCAGACATGTTATTTTGAAGCTATTTTATTATTATAGTAAAATAAACCTAATATTTACTTTTCTAACTATTCATGGTTGGGCAGTTCACTGGCATTAAGTACGTTCAAAATACTATACAACAGTCAACTGCATTGTAGCTTCAAAAGTTTGCATCATCCCCAAAATATTCTGTACTCATGACACAGAAGTTGCCATCCTTCCAGTTCTTAATTATCTCTTATCTGCTATCTTTTTCAATGAATTTATTTTTTTCTATCTTCTATCTTTATTTTACATCAACTCCCTTGTACACACCACCCACAGGGTATAATGACCTGCACAGCAGGTGCAGTGGAATACATATAATGCAATATGTCATTAATATAGAACACAGATATATCAAGAAAAATGAAAAAAACAAAAAACAAAAAACAAAAAACAACACTGAGATTCCTTCTCACCCCAGAAAGAATGGTTATCAAGAAATCAGACAATAACAAATGCTGGAGAGACTTTGAGGAAAAAAGGAAACTTTCTCCATTGTTGGTGTAGCAGCAGAGGACAGAGAAAAAAGGTAAGCCACCACAAAAGAGACTAGTGCAGAAGAATAAAAAAGCTTTTATTGCTACCTTGCAACTGACTAATGCTCTGACTGAGCTCCCAAAGATGTCAACTCCTTTTGGACTTTTCTTCTAGGTTATATACTTTTCAGGTTTGCATAGTAACCACATTACTTCACTTTCAAGAATTTTATAGGAATGTTCCACAATTGTCACAAGGTTTACATTTCCCAGACACTGTTGACCATTTGCCTGTCATGGGGCATTGTGGTTGAGTGTTTATCCTATGCCCCAAGTTGTTCTAAATATTTGATCCTATTTCATGACCCTGATTTTCTCTAAGTGCATTTATGGCTAGCTAAATGGGAGGGTGTGAGGGAGTGAGTTTATCTATAGCTCAAGTGAACTTAAGTGACCTTCTCTTAAAATGGAGTTAAAAGGAAATGGAGCAACTTGTGACCTATCATTGGTGGAAGTATAGACTGGCACAACCACTATGGAAATCAGGGTGGAGAATTCTAAAAAAGCCTATTATTGGAGGTCTCATTCAATCCAGCTATTCCCTTCCTGGGTGTTTTTCCAGAAGAACTGAAAACATCATACCACAGCAATATATGTACACCCAGATTTATAACAGCCCAATTTGTCATAGCTAAATCTTGGAAACAACCAAAATGCCCATCAACTGAGGAATGGATAAATAATGTGGTATTTTTATATACTCAGCTATTAAAAGAAAATACACTCAAAGGTTTTTATAGATAAATGGATGCAACTACAGACCATCCTTACAGATGAAATAAATCAGACTCACAAATATAAACATTGTATTGTGTCCCTAGTGTAAGAAACTGAAAGAGTAAAAAAAAATTGAAAGATACAATGGATATTGTGGAAGGGAAAGAAACTGTTCAAAATTAAGGAACAATCTGGATGAAGTAAAGGAGAAAAGAAAGAAGGGAAAATATGCATGTTTATACACAGGATCACTTGGACAAACATAATGCTGATTTCTACTTATCCATTGAAAGATACAGCTAGTGCTTAAATTTTGACCATTTTTGGAACCAATTATGCTTGCTTATATCTGGTAATCTGAATAATTTGAAGACAATACTATGCAATACAATAACCATTGTTGAGTTCCTATCACCTTGTTTAGCAAAATTCTGTATTGTTACTGTTTTTTTTTTTTTAATTCTTTATTCTCTTTTAAAAGGGGCCGGGAGAAAAAGAGATAAAACTGAAAGAGAAAATATGTGATTTTTTTTTTTTTTTTTTTGCATCATTTGACCACAAGAACATTAGGGAAAACAAAAGTACAGAGAGGAAAAAAGCATGCTGAGTCACCCTGTTCAGATCTGGTCATCTTACTCCTAAGATTCCTGTTTTCTTATTGCTGCTGTTATGTTTTTTTGTTATGCTAATGACTGTAACCTAAGGGGGAAGAAATAGCTAATGAAATACTACTATTGTGTGTCCTATAAAGCTTAGCTGTGTCCATGTAAGAGATGCTCGGAGGAGTGTTTGAAAGGAGTACTGCAGCAGATAATGGAGAAGTTATTGAATAGGATTCAACATGCCAGCTTGCTTGGACAAAATGTGAAAAGAAAAAAATATTCTGATGACCTAGGACTGGATCTGTTGAATCTGCTCCTGATTCTAGTATGTGTTGGAAAAATCCTGTTTTGCACAAAAGCTTAACTTGAATTTGTGTCCTTGAGTTAAATTTTCAATTCCATTAAATTTTACTTCACTAGTTAATTTTTATTCAAAGAAGGTACAAATGGCATCATCTATCCATATTTTCACATGGTGTCAAATGGATAGCACCCTTTTAGGGAAAAGGACTCAGAAATCCAGAGAATGACATATATATGCCCAGAGGAATATTACACATTAGCTATATGTAATCTGTAGAACAGAGACAGCTTCTTGCATTGTTTTCTGGGCCTGCTCTACTTTCATAGACAAGTGAGGGCAAAATCTGGAGCCAGCAAGTGCATGATGTCTGAGTTGTCATCCCCATGAAGAAATGAAAATCTGAAGGCAGACACTGGCTCAAGTTCTTCACATGACAATATAGTACGCAAGAGTCAACTTCCGGTACTTAATCTCTAAACATATATAGATGTGCTGGGCTGTCATACTGAAATGAGAAAATACTGATGTGAAAGTATAAAAATAGCCTGGAGCAGAAAGTCAACTGAAAGTAGTTTACATAGTAAGAGCCAGAAAGGCGCAATGGTTTTAGGATTAGTTATGGTAACTGCTCATTCTCACATTCTGATCAACTTTTCTCTCTTGTCTTTGTTGCTCTGGCTGCTCTTCCTATGGTCGTGACTTGACTACAGCAGCTCTAAGCATCAGTGAACATTAGGAAAAAGTCTTAATTTATGGCTTTTTTAGCATTAGAGATCTAATCCAGGTCCTTCAGGAAGTGCTCTACCATCCCTTGCCCTCATTCTATTTTTAAGAGAAAGAATAATGCTCTCAAAAGTGCCCTGGTAACTGGATTTGGGTTATTTGCCAGAATTAGATTACATGTCTCTCCCTAAATCAATCATTAAAAATTAGTTTTAAAAAAAAATACAGATTTTTTAAAAGAATACTTAAGTTTCAATCCTGGCAGGACAAAATGTCAGCTTCTTCTAAAACATAGATTCATGATAACTAAAAAAACAGAAAAAAGAGCCACAGACAGTTGGTTATTAGCATGGGCCAGAACATGCCTACACACCAACGCTTAGCAGAGGAACACCTGTCCTTCAATTTTTAAGGGTCCTAGTTTGGCCTAAGAATGCTTCAACCTAACCTTCAAACAATACACTTGAAATGGTAGGCCATAAATCAGTACGAGGTAAAATCCCAATTCATGTGCAATCAATTTGAAACTCCTCAAAGGGTCTGATAGTAAAGTCTGCGTATAGATAAACTCATTGTCTACTCCTCTGCATGGACTGCATCTCATGGATACAATCATAGCAGAGAGAAAAATGGGAAGGGATAGGTGCAGTTAATACTGATGGTATGGCTCTCCAGGAACCCCCGAACTCTTCCCAGACAGCGTTCTGGGGGGATGCTTGGACTCTTGACCAAAACTGAAAGAATCTTTTCCTTTGTCCTCAGGAATGCTATGATTCCTTTTGCAAGCCCAATTTTATACTGCAGAGCATATTTCTTTTTTGCCTTTAATAAATGTGTAGTTTCACTTTGTTTTCTGTGTGTCTTGTCTAATTCTTTTTTGGGGACACCAAGAACCTGGAAGGAATCCATACTAGACTCTGCATCTGTAACACAGTGATTGCCCCTTTAATCCTCTGACCTGCATACCACTTAAGGTGAGTAGGAAGTGGATCCCTCAGCTATGCTCTGGGTATTTGAAGTGTACCTGTAATGTTTGGACATGAGTTTGTAGCATTAATTCACAAAGTACCAATAAAATGTCTCTTTTTAAGTGTAAGTATAAAATTAATTTGAAAAGAAAAAGGAATACAGCTGCTTTGTTTCTTTTTGATTTAGTTTATGACATTTGCCAAGAAGAAAAGCATTAATGAAAGAATACACAATAAAATGGAAAATTGGGCTGGTGGTCAGATGAGCTAATAAAATAATTACATAATAGTTATTTGTAATTACAACTTAATGAAGATATATATATATATATATATATATATATATATTACAGTACAATACATGTTGTGCTTTAGATTTAGATGTTTCCAAGAGCCTTAGACACTCAGAGTGGGGTTCCTGGAAGGTGCCTTGATTATGGGGTGCTATGTCTAACTAGCTATTAGGAAGTGAGGTCTGGCTGGTGTTGGATCACTGGGGACAAGGTCTGGAAAGGTAGCTAGCTCCTCTCTTTTCTGCCTGCCTCCCGGCCTTCATGAAGTGAATGGCTTTTCTCTAACCAGATACATCCACAATTCCATTTCTTGTTGGAGCCAGCCAACCAGGGACTCAAATCATGAACCAAATTGACCCTTACTGCCTTTAAGATGTGGGTGTGGGACGCTGTGCCTCAGGAGTAACAAAGCAACTATGCTTTTAATTTCCCTCAAAGTGTTTCCCTTGCCTCAAACATGTTTGTCTCACTATTCTTACCATTTTCTGAAGGAGTTCACAATTTTTATTTACATACATTTTTGTCAGATAAAAATATTATTGTTTAAAAAATGTAAAACTGGGGCCAGGGAAATGGCTTAGTGCTTGCCTGGCAAGTGCAAGGGACTGAGCTCACTTCTTTGTTCTGCAATAAATAAATAAATAATATTTATTCTTATTCTTAGAGTCAAAATAACCTTGAATAGTAAGCATTTAAATAGACTCATGGTGTTGAAATAGCCATAAGAGCCTAAATAAACACACAAAAGAAGACCTTCAGAACTCTATTTTCTACTATAATACTTCTTTATCTAAAGAGTTAATATTTTTACCATACCTCTCATGCACAGCATACATATATATGCATTGTATACATAAAATAATGTATTGGTAGTAAGTTATATTGATATAATAAGAATCAAATATTTTACTATTGATTCAGAATGCTCCAAAGAGCTTAATGTAGTCATGTGTGTCCCTACCATACATGATACCTGACTTCTGCTCTGCCTCCTCCACAGAGTGTTTGGGGCTCTCAATGCAATGTTCCATGGTTTGTCTGTCCTCATCATTTACTTCTAATTCAGCTGATGTGGAATTACTTTCTTTGTTCACTTCTTTCCGCTTGCCTCACATAGGACTTCTCCTATCTGTGTCATATCTCTTTTTCTTAGTCAATATTAGGACTGAAATGGAGGTAGAGCTAATCTCTGGTAGACGAAAGGGATGAAATAATGAATAATGACACGTGCTTCCTTGTATCTAACATCTGCTATGGTTGGGATCTTAAGTCCCCTCCACCAAGGCTCATGCAGTGAAGATTTGATCCTAGATTTCTGGAGATGGTACAATCCTTAAGAAATGGGTCTCAGTGGGGGTTTCTATTATCATACTGGAAGGAGATCTGGGGTTCAATTTCCCTTTTTTCTCTTTTATTTCAGGTACTGGCCATGAGGTGAGCATTGTTTATTTGGTTTTTTGTTTTGTTTTGTTTTCTTTTTTTGTTTTTGTATTTAAATTTTAAATTCAGAGTGCAGCAAAAAACAAACTTGAGCAGATTCATTCCACCACTGGACAAAAAACTCTGAAAGGATACCAAACCTAGTAGTTATTTGGGCAAGAATGAATGTAGGCAATTTTAAAAAAGCTGAAACTCCAGGTACTAAATGATGGTGTTTTTGTACAAGATTTGAGAGAGTGAAACATGAACTTTTACATGTATTTTCATGGTAGAATAAATTTAGAAAATTATATTAGTGATAAATTGAAGAGATAAAGATGATATTAAGCAGCAAGCTTCTGCTACAGCTCAGTAGGGTGCTTGCCTAGCATGTGAAGGCCCTGGTAACAATCCCTACTATTCACATACACACATGCATACATACATATGTACATACATCAAGCCAAATAATAACCAATGATGCTCTGGGAACAATTCTCTCACTGCCATATATAAATAAATGACTAAATGAACAAATACATAAACAAAGTCAATTAATAACTAATAAGGCCATATATAATTCAACTTCACTTCTCTTATAATAATACATTCTAGCATGTCTTCCCAACACATCCCTAGCCCCAAAGTCTGTGCTATTGTTCTCTGTCTGAAAAAGTATTCCTTTAAATGTGCACCTATTTCAACCTCTCATCACCTTAAAGTCTCTAAACAACTGTATTTGCTTTGTTAACTTTCTTTACAAGGCCTAAATTAATGCTTGACCCATTAAGCCATTAAAAAGTTATGTAGAATGAATGAGTGACTCATACTCTCAATATACTGGCAGATACTAACTTCAAACTCATAAGCACAAAATCATGAAGCTGTTTATTTTTCTCCTTTGAGACAGGGCCCTGCTGTGCAGTTCTAGCTGGTCTTGAGTTCACTTTGTAGTCCAGGCTGGCCTTGAACTCTCAGCAATTCTCCAGCTTCAAAACCTCCCAAGTGCTGGAATTATAGGTGAACACCATCATGCACATGAAACTCTTATATAGAAAAGTTAATAGTCAAACTGAATAACATATCATATTAGAATAGATAGACAATTATACAAATAATGCTGCTGATAAATGACCCGACTTCAGTGACATGGATAATTTTATGATACAGTACCTTTAAACCAAAATCATATCAATCCAATGTGGAGACAGAGCATAGGCGCTATTGAAAGCAATATAGCTCTATGGCTTAAGTTTTGTCAGGCTGGCCAAGAAAACAGACTCAGGTATCTAAAATTTGAGACCCAGCCAACTCAATGTATGTCGAAGCAGAGAATCACCAAGAGAACTCATACACATTTTCCAAGGTTAAAGACTCCTGAATCTGAGTTCAGTTCCATTTTACCAAGCTGTGCTGCCTTGCCAATGTGAAATGTCTTTTCAAATACTTTACATATGGTCAGCTACCTTAACTCCTTGTCATTCTTTTAATCGAATTCTCTTTTGCCTTCTCTGTCCCTTTTTCTTTCATTTTCTTCTCTTAGTGATGTTGAAAGTTGTACTAGTCCCACAATGACTGGTATACTCTAGCCTTTATACACTGAGGGAAGCTAATTATCTTAATGAAAGTTAAGTAACCGATATAAATATTAATTCATATATTTTAACAATGGTTCTGTATTTTATAATAGATTTTATTATGAAGAAGGAAAAGATAGGAAAGTGACCTACAAATTTGGAAGATAGAGAGGTTGTAGGATGGAATAACGGTTGATAATTTGAGTTTAATGAAAATATATTAAGGGATAATATATTGTTAATAAAACAGTCAATGTGGAGATGGAAATAAATAGCCAAATAGGTGAGAGAATAAAATAAAAGAGTAAACAGAAATTAACTTCTTATTGAGGCTGGAAATCTTGAATGGCTGTTTTTATTGTATAGGTCTGGTAATTTCTATGAGACATTTTTATGATAACTGTAGGAAAAGCAAACAGAAAACAAATTCAAGTGAAGAGGAATGTGTAATGAAGCATCAGATGCTGTGTTGGCAGCTCAGATAGCAAGAGTTATTGTTTGGCAGCATTTTGAAGATGCAGGAGTAATGACTTTTTGCTAATGATTCTGACAGACAAAATGTAAGCTTTATACAATGAAGAGAAGCACTTTATACCTTAGAGTTGTGATTAGGTACAATTCAGGTATAGATTTTTCTAAATAATTATTTTTAATTACACTGATGGAATTTTTTTAATTTTTAAAGGCTATATTGAGATATGATTCATGTCACCCTTTTTACTCATTCAATAAAATGATTCAGAAACACAATTTTAACTATCACATACTTCCTCTTGTAAGAGTAACCTAAGTTGTAAATTAGAAAGCCAAGGGCTGGTGAGATAGCTCAATAGTTTATGTGCCTGCCTGCCAGCCAAGCACAAGGTCTTGAGTTTGATTTCATTCCTAGTGCCAAAGAAAAAAAGACAGAAAGCCAAACAAAATATAGATAATAAGAAAGAGGAAGACAGAGATTTTATAAAAGAGAAGAGAACCAAAAGATGAAAGAGGGAGAAGAGATTAAAAAAGGATAAACAAATTAGGACATGGTATGTAATTACACCAACTCTCCATAATGAATGTAATCATTATGTGTTGCAAAAATGTACTGGTAAGAAACTTTTAAAAAATGTATATTTACTCTTATTTGGTATAGGCATAAATATGCATGTTCATTACAATAGTCAGTGTCATGACACTTAAATAACTTCAAATACCCTGTATGTTTTAGCTATCTATCCCTATTTTTTGAATTTCTAAACCTTTAA
Source organism: Octomys mimax (assembly GCA_002564305.1). Lineage (NCBI taxonomy): Eukaryota > Metazoa > Chordata > Mammalia > Rodentia > Octodontidae > Octomys > Octomys mimax. The sequence continues at coordinate 10,986 of NDGM011221401.1, forward strand.
CAGCCACTTGCACTGTACCTCTTTCTATATACAAGGGCCACTGGGAACTATGATAAATGTTTAATTTATAAAAAAGAATAGTAAAAGTAACATTGCTATTAGCCTCATCAAAATACTTTTTTGACTTATTGACATGGTTCAAACACTCATATGCCATCATTCTTTGCTCTTTCTGTAGCAGCACTAGCAATTCTGTTTCATGTTTTCATGAGATATGATTAGAAATTAAGTGAATGCTACTGCCCTATGTCATTCAACAGAAAGGCAGGCTCACAGACTGTGTCTTTATCCACCTTATTCATAGGATCTGGCACTGTGCGACCTCTAGCTGTTCTTCAAAGTCAAAATCGTCATGGAACTTAAATGTTTTCAATAGACCCAGGACCTTAAAACAGCCTGGAAAGCTAACTAGGGATACTCATACACACAAAAAGTTTTCAGGCCCACTTTAGAAAGTCCCAAAAATGATTGCATAAATATGTCTGAAACAAGGAGTATTTTAAAATGGAAGCAGTACCAATGTATCTTTCACTGTAGTTTCTTTTTAATTTCAATATTCATTATGTTTCAATTATAACTTGTACTTGTGTATTTCATACTAATATAATTATATGATATCATTCTGGTTACTGGATTGTTTGATGTTTTTCAAGGTTCACACACACTCTGACATGTGTTCATTCACGTCTGAAAAAATATCTCATGTCATTGGAACGTGTGTCATCTTTTTGTGCATCCATCCACTGATGGATGATTCTGTATTTGGCTACTATGAACAACACTCCCATAAATACTCATGTATGAGTCTTTGTGTGGATATAATACTTTATTTCTCTTAAGTACATACCCTTGGAATAGAATTGTCAGGACATATGGAAACTTTATGCCTAATCATTCGAAGCCCTGCCAGACTGATTTACAAAGTGGCTGCATGATTTTGAAATCCTCCCAAAAGCTTATGAAGTTGTGGGATTTTAGGTATCCCTGCCAACACACGTTATTATCCGACTGTGATTCTAGCCATCCTGGTGTTTTATGAAGTAATAGCTTGCTGTGCTTTTAATTTGCATTTCTCAGATCACTAATAAGGCTGACCATTTTTCCTTGTGTTTATTGCACATTTGTATATGTTTATAGGAAAAATATCAATTCAGTTCCTTTGCCAATTTTCAAATTGGGTTGTCTTTTAATTTTTAAGTTATTAAAGTACTTTTTGTATTTTAGACACTAATCCCTTATCAGATTAAAGATTTGCAAATATTTTTCCCATCTATGTGTTAACTTTTAATTCTCCTACTTCTCTTTAGAAATACAAAAGTTTATAACTTTTGGCACATAGCTTTTGCCTGTATGTTAGAGACACATTAACATATGTTAATTATGTATATGTTGTACAGGTTTTATAAACTGCACCTTGTTTTACAACAATTATTATTTTTTGTCCCACATCTAAGAATCCATTGCTAAATCTGATATATAAAACTTATTTTTGGGGCCAGGGAGATGGCTCAGTAGAATAAGCGCCTTCCTGCAAGTGCAAGGGCCTACGTTCAATTCCCAGTTCCACTAAAAAAACAAACAAAAAAACCCCACCTTATTTTTGTCTTATTTTCATTGTTATATCTAGGGCTTCAATCATTTTCAGTTCATTTTGGTTATCATGTGAGGTCTAGAATGTGTAAAGTTATCCAGTTGTTCCAGAACTTTCATGGAGAAGACTGTTCTTTGTGTCACCCAGATGTCTAAGTACCGATGTTGAGAAAGCAGTTGTCTTATTTTTGTATTGTCATCACCTTCATTAATTTATAGATCTGCCCTTATGCCTTTACCATGCAATCTTGATTACTGCTGCCTTGTAATAAATTTTGAAATCAAGAAGTGAATCAGAAGTCAGGAGTCTGCAACATTGTTCTTCACCTTCATGATTGTCTCAGGTATTCTGGGTCCCTGGCAAACCATATAAAATTTAGAATCAGCTTGTCAACTTATACAGACCAATCAGCAGGAGTGCTTTAGGTATTATATTTCATTTGCAGACAATTTTGGGTCATTTTACATCTTAACAACATTAAATCTTCTGATTCATGAAGATAAATATTTATGCATTTATTATGAATTCTTTAATTTCCTTCAAAATTGTTCCTTAATTTTAAAAACACAAATTTTGTTCTTATTCTGTTAAATTTATTAATAAAGATTTTATTCTTTTGGTTGCTATTGCAAATGAAATCTTAAAAAATTTACCTTTAATTTCACTGCAAAATAAAAATAAAATTAACTTTTTTGTTTTGATCTTATGATATCCAAAATAGTTGAATTATTACTAGTTTAGCAGTGAATTGCTTAGGTATAAGGTTTCATGAAAGAGTTAATGTTTAATTGTTTGATCAATCTTGTGTGCTGATATCTAGTAATCTAAGAAAAAATGTTTTTTTTTATATTTTAATAATTTTATTGAGAAAGAAGTAGCAATGAAATAGTTTCAAAACAGGTT
>NDGM011221401.1:20706-42359 GCA_002564305.1 Octomys mimax
TATAGAATATTGGGCTGGGGATATAGCTCAGCAGTACACTCATCTTGTACACTTGAGTGCCTGAGTTCGATTCCTAGTTTTGCATAGGAAAATGAAAAAGGAAAGAAGGAACAAAGAAAGGATTGATCTTCATATCCATGTAATTACCACTAAATCAAGATATAGAATATTGGGCTGGGGATATAGCTCAGCAGTACACTCATCTTGTACACTTGAGTGCCTGGGTTCGATTCCTAGTTTTGCATAGGAAAATGAAAAAGGAAAGAAGGAACAAAGAAAGGAAGGAAGGAAGGAAGGAGGGAAGATAGGAGGGAAGGAAGAAAGGTAGAAAGAGAGGGAGGGGAAGGAAAGAAAGGAAGGATGGAAGAAAGGAAAGTAAATGGAAAAGGAAGAAAGGAAAGAGAAGGAAGGAAGGCAAAAAGGACAAAGAGGAGAAAGGAATGGAGAGAGGGAGGAAGAAAGGAGAAAAAAAGGAAAAGAGAAAGATAGAGAGATGGGGGGAGAGAAGGAGGAAAAGAGGAGAAATGATACCCTTCACTCCAGAAGTTCTTCTCATCTTCTTTCTTAGGAAATATTCTCAATTCCAGAATACCATATATCAGTAACTTGGCTTTGCTTTTCATTGTAAGTCTACTTTCATTGTGTCTAGAATGTGGGGCACATGACTCAAGCCAACCTGTACTTTTTTTAAAGTATTCTTTGGCTTGGTATATGTTTGCATTCATGCATGCTACTAGGTTTCCTGTAAGATCTTCCTTATGTTACAGAATAATATTGTATGATATGGATATATTTCACCTTGTTTATACTTCACACTGATTATAATAGATATTACAGCAATTTACAACACTTGACAGTCATAAATATACCACATCTACCACATCATGTTACTATACATGCATGCATGGTGTGTGTGTGTGTGTGTGTGTGTGTGTGTGTGTGTGTACCTTTTGTTTATTTTGAGTTGAATTCCTGGGAACTATGGTTAGTTTTTGAATTACCTTGTAAGAAACTGTTACTCTGTGCTCCAAAAAATGTGTTCAAGGCTGGCCAGATAGCTCAGTAGACTAAAGCGCCTATTTAGGCAGCTGCAGGGACCGGTACCACATACCATGCCAGCCCCACCCCCGAAGCATGCAGAGACAGTGATTGAGACTGGGTGTGGTTGGCAGGCACCTGTAATCCCTGCGCTTGGGAGGCTGAAAACATGAGGATCACTATGAGTTCGATCTGTGTGGTGAAACTCTGTAGACCCTGTATTAAAGAATTTGCTCATCTTATCCTTACCAAACTGCTCTGTTTGCTCATCAATGTTTGGCATTTTTGGTCATTTAAAGGTGGTATTCTGGAAAGATCTAGTTGGATGAAATTTGAGGAACATCCTGGAGAAAATGGCAAAGTCTTTGTGTGGCTCCACAGGAACAGCTCTGCAAGCAAAGTATAGTGTATGATGACACCTGGACCATGTAACACAGAGTAGTGTGGCTCTGTGGGGAGGCTCTGATGGGTACAGCGAGGGGATGAAGGCTGTTGGGGGCACTCTATGATTTGAGAGAGTTTCAGTTTCACAGTGAAAGCGTTGGGTATTATAGGAATTATTATTATTATATGACACAAAAGGTGTCATATGGCTGAGGTTTCATGCTCTGTGGAGTGCACAGCAAAGAGCAGAGAGAGGTGGAATTGCAACTCTATGGTCAAGAAAAATGCTAGGAATGATTGAAGTAGGGCCACAGGGAAGCTGGGAAACTGCAGGATGCTGTGTCGGTCTGAGGGCAGAGCCAGCTTACTGTCCCAGGGTAACTGCATGGTGGCAGAGACAGAAGAAAGAATCAAGAATGATGAGATCATCCTTAAACAACTAATTTGCACAGAGCGTATATGCAGAGCAAATCTGAGAAGATGAGAAGTTCTGTTTCTAGACTTCAATAGCAAATTCAAGTGAACATATTGAGCAGGTATCACTTTTATAGACATAGGGTTTGGGGTAGAGGTTCCAATCAGTAGGATTGTTGGTGGATAATCAGTTTAAAGCCATAAAACTACTTTGTATTTTATTCTATGTTCAAGATGAATTTATTTCTATTTTTGAACATTACACTTTGGAGCCCCTCAAGCTTCCAAGCCAACTGATAGAAACACATACACTGTTCAGTAGTTCATCAGCAATTCCATCTGTTGATGTTCCAGCTGTTCCTCATCGTGTCTTCTTCCCTCTGAAAATCAGAAGCTGAGAATAGAATGACACCTGACAAACATGCCAGCTCTGCACATCTGGAGATGAAGTTTGTCTGACTCAGGAAATGTGCATCGAATTGACAGGGCGAGAATGTGCCTGAGAAATCCAATCATCGTAACTTGCCATTTTTAAAGCTTTTAAAAAATAATTAGAAAAATCAATTAAATATATTATATTTTAGATGATTACAGCATTGCTTCCATCCAACCTTGAACTTGTTAAGGCAACTTAACTATCTTATAATCAGGAGAAGGCTTTACCACTGTGAAAATGGCCCATGCTCTGACACTGAAGTGACCACACTGAGTAGTGAGTGTATTTGCTGATTCGCATCTAAAGTAATACCAATAATGAAGGCTTAGTGCAGTTAGCTGTCCAGCACAAAGTCAATGTTCATCTAGGACATTTGGACTGAAATATGTTTGTGCATGTATTTCTCATTAGTGATATTATTCAAATCTATCCGTATATACTTGATGACATAAAGATAGTCTTAGTGATGTCCCTCCTTTTGCTTCATCAGCTTCACTTCTTTAAAGTTGGAGGCAACTGGTCATAGCAAGAGACTGCAGATTTCTTTTTGTTCATTTATATTCTTTTAGGCTTTGCTCATGTACAAAATACATATTATAATTAGTAATCAAGAGTTATTAAAACTTTGGGCAATTTTTTTTTATTTTATATTCCCCATACTTGAAACAACATAATCCATTGTTTTCTAATCAATTAAAAGAAACTGTGGGCCTTGTTTTACAATTTGCGAGGCACAAAGTGAACTTTTTCCAAGAAAACAAGGCCAATATACTTCCACCAGAAAAACCATGTACAGATATTTACCCAGAGACTAGTACCTTCATTGCAGCATTGCATTTAGATTTCTCGACTATAATCTAATTTCAGTGTTTGTTTCTACTGTGGCTGACAGAAAGCTTGGAAACAGAGATGCTAATTTACAGTTTTACCTTTTGGCTTAGCTTCTCTCATACAACATACCAAAACATATGTTCAGCTCTGTGATGAGGGGCGGGTTCCTGCTCTGCTTCATTTTGCTTTTCATTTTGTAATGTCTGTAAGTTCACAGAAATTTGCAATGTAGTAAACAAAACTTCATCCTGTTTCACCCAGTGGGTTCTTTCTGCACAATTGTAGCCCAATATTAAAACCTGGGGCATGACATGGGGGCAGTGTTTGAATGTTTGTCAGAGTGCATCGTTCAGTTGTTCTGTCTCATGTGCAAATTTATATAAGCACATGGTCTGCATTTTTATGAGACATGAAATCACAGGTATTTATTTGTTTGTTTGCTTGCTTGCTTGTTTTGTGGCACCAAAGAACAAACTCTAGACCTTGCACTTGCCAGGCTTATGTCACTGAGCTCTATTCCTGGCCCCAAGCACAGTTTTTTTTTTTTTTAATTAAACTGTGAATATTCATGTGGCAATCAAGGCTATCCCTTAAGCACCACCTTAAAAAGTACACATTAGTTTCAAATATGGATGTTACATTTTGAATGACAGTAAATCTCTTATTAAATTTTAATTATTATTTATAATTATAATTTATTAAAAATTTTGCTACCAACTTATTCATAAAAAGAATTACATTAATAAGAGAACTCATGTAGATAATTAATTCTACCCTGAAATATTACAATTTTTACTTTCTTAAGGGTACTTTCTCCAATTAAATCCTCAGCTCTATTCTTAAATTTTAAGACTGCTATTGTTGACTCATTCTCCACAAACTATTTTACATCATACTTCTCAGACATAATAAGACAGTCAGACAGGAAGTCCCTGGACTTCTTATCAACCCCTGTGCAGTACAATAACTGCCCATTTCTATCCAAACCAGCTCTCATCTTTCACTTTAACAATGCCTTCCTAAGAGGGGGAGACAGAGAGAGATATGGGGGTGCGGAGAGACAGAGACAACAGAGAGAGACAGAGACAGAGGCAGACAGACAGAGACAGAGAGACAGAGAGAGATACAGAGGGGGAGAGAGAGAGAGACAGAGACAGAGAGAAAGACAGAGAAAGACACAGAGAGAGATACAGAGGGAAAAAGACAGAGAGAGCGACAGAGAGAGACAGACAAAGAGAGAGAGAAAGAGAGAGAGAGAGAATTTTCCTTTTCCTGAAGAATCATCAGCCCTCTCTGTTCTCTCTTTTTCCTTGCCTTGCTGATCTCTAAATTTTTCTTCTGTTCCCAACCCACACCCTGGACACCTTTTCTGCTTCACTGAAGGTAGATTTATTGGTTTGAAATTAAAAGGACCTAATGGTTTTAATTGTAAAATCAAGTGCATATCAAAATAGGAATTTCTATAGGCTTGTGTGTTGATGCCCATTTTTACCTGTCACATGGCTAGCCGTCTGGCCACATGGTACCCTAGCTTCAGAAGTAAGATGTGCATTCCATGCTGCTCACAAGCTTAATCAAGACAGACAGGTACCCAAGCCATTCCTCCTCAAATCCCATGGGTAGAATGTTTATCTGCAAGATGGGCTCCTTGCACACCTGTTTAGTCAGTGGGTTGTACCCAGCAAAGAAGCATGGCAAAGCCTCTGAGATGTGATTTTGAAAATCTTGTTTGTTTTACTAATATTTGAACACATATATTCTTATGTGAAAAACGCACTTCTGGCGTATAAACATTTTAAGTGATATTTGAATGTGTTCCATCATGCAGATTGAGTATTTTCATTGTGTCAGGAGTTTCACATATTTCAATATTTTGAATAACTGAAGACAGAAAACAGAATATATAATTTGCATCAGCTTATCCTGTGTACATGCTTCCCTAGAGAAAGCCTGCCTGTGTTACTGACCCAATTAGAATGTGCTGAAGTAATCAAACATAATTTTGAGGTTGAGGGCTTTATAAGGAGTAGCAGTGCTGACCCAGTATTAGAGTTTACCTTGAGATTGCCCCTTATTTTCCAGACAAGTGCTGTTCAAAATTTAAGATACCTCAGGCTAAAACCTGTTAAATCCATTGTCAGTTCATTTGCAAATTCTTCTCTCTCCCTAACCTGGAAATGTTTGAGTTTGCTAATCCAGTTAGTCAGCAGTTCATTGTGGAATTTTTGCTTACCCCAGGCAAACTGAAAATTGTGTGCTCTTTCCAAATTCCACCCTGACTCACATGCTACACTGCTCATTTTGCATTTGATTCCTAAGAATATTTTGGGCTTCTGCATTTGCAGGTGGCCACCTGCTCTGTCTCTGTGGTAAAGTGAGACTTCATTTAGAACATTCACTGATTTAACAGCAATTACCATTCTATCGAAACACTGTTGTAATACAGCAGTGGAATTCCAGTTCAAATGAGCCTGAAGCCACCTATTTAGAGGTTTCTGGAGGAATGCTACAGTGATGAGAATCATTTCTTCTCTAATTCCTCAGAGACACCATAATGAAGTTTCCTGGTAAGAATAGTGTAGAAAGTCTATTTTGCAGTATTTAGAAAAGATAATTATTGCAGGTGCACAAATGGAATTGAAATCCTATTTTCTCTAAGTCAGCAAAATATGAAGTAATGGATTGTATTAAAATAATTCCCTCCTTCACAATCATCTATTGCAGCTGCTTGGTTATTGTTGTCTATTAGCATTCCAAAGTAATTAGTGTTTTAATAAAGTCATGATACCTTGCAAGAGCACATACTGCCTTGGTGGATAAATGCTGCTTTAAGAAAACATCCATGATCACCCCCATCAAAGCAGTTGATCCATGTTTTCCATTGTCTTATCATTTGCTGAATTGCATGAAATATTCTAAGAATTCAGAAAAAAATAAAAAGGGATATTGAAGACATTGAATTTACCATTCATTAGGAAAAGGGGATTTTCAACACACTCCAAAAAGAGAGGTAGGGAGCAAATAACTCCTGTAATAGTGAATATTGATGATTGTTATAAAGATAGAATTTCTTAGCTTGATCCAGTTATCTGTAGGTGACCAATACAAAAATTCCTTTGGACAATAAAGGATGAATGTCTCCAAAATTGTCTCTTCTTCTGTAATAGCTTCTCTTCTCAGAAGAGGAGCAAATATGATTCTTTTCATGCAATCACGGGGTCATTTTACTCTGCTGCTCAAAAGTGACTACACATTTCATTGTGAATTAAAACCAAGCTTTCAGATATCCTTACATGAACCAGTGTCTGGACTCTCTTCACGCTCCTGTCCTCTTTGTGGACTTTCTTCTGGCTTTACAGCACTTTCCCTGATTGCTTTCTGAGCTGGCAACAGTCTTCCCTCCTGAATTGAGATAGCAACTCTTTGTAGTCCTTTAGTCTTTTCTCACTCTTGGTGTGAAGCGTATGACCTCTTTATTGAAAGTTAAACACTGACCTTGGGAGGTCAGTCTATTTTCTCACTCCTCTTCCTCCTGTTTATTTTTACTACCTTCTAGAATATTCTCAAGTACTTAGCTATTTGGTGTCTTATTTACTTTTCAAGAATTTCAGAGCATTTATCCTCCCTACCAGGTCACAAGTCAGTCCATGATAATCCTTGAATAATTTCATGTTTATTCAAACAATCTCATTTCATTCATGTATGAGGACTCAGGTTTATTTTACTAGCCCAGGCCTCCTGCTAATTCCATGGTCCCACATGTCTTATGTGCACCAACATGCAAGTTGTGTGGTCGCTCTGAGGTAGGTTTTCTTCATAGGACCCTTAGGTCCTATCCACCTATTTATGTAAACCATAATCTGTGCATCATCACTGACTATTCCTTCTCACTGAACTCATCCAGTCCTTGTACTAGTCATATTTTTCCCCTACTCTTTGTTCATTTCACCTCTCAGAACTTTGGGCTCTATTAAGTTTTACTATCTCAACTGATGTAAATGTGCTTGAATTCCTGTGAATCCCAACTATTTCAGACCAATTCCTTCTTGACTAAACTTACATATAGTTTTAAAACTATAAAAATTTGAGCATGATATGAATTTTACATGAGATGGAAAATTAATTAAATGACATTAATATGTAGGTCAAAATATGTGTGCTATGCATATCTAGTCCAGAAGACTTAACAAGGTGAGCAGAATTGTGTACTTCCACGAAGTGTTGGTACACACCTGACAGCTGTGAAGCTATACAGGTGAATTGTATTGAATTCAAACACCACAAGCAATATTACCTCATCAGGATCACTTTCAAACTAACCCAAACATCTCTATCTAAATCAGAGCCTCTTCCCTAACCCAAATTGGATTGGGACACCTGTGTTAATCTGGTTGTTGCAGAGAAACAACCAGTGGAAGGAAGGGAAGAGATAGATTAGATAGATGAATGGATGGATAGACAGACAGATGATAGATGAAGAGATTTATTTTAAAGGCTTGTTTTTTGTGATTTTATAGGACAGAAGTCTGAATATCTGCCTTCAGCAAGCTGGAGAGTCTGGAGTGTTCATGCCGTAGCTCCAGTCTAAAAACAAGCAGGCTTCAAACCCAAGAAGATTCACATGTTTGAGTGTGAATATGAAGGCAGGAAAGATGAGTATCTAAACTCAAAGCAGATAAGCAGAAGGATTTTCCTCCTACCCAGCTAAGGGACAGCTTTCTGTTCTGCCCAGGACATCAGCTGGCCTGGTCATTTCAGGAAGTGTGATGGAATTTACTCCATGTTCCAACCCAAATCTCAATCTTATTGAAAACACCCTTGCAGCACATATTACAGAACAATTGCGTATCTGGGCAACCAACAGACCAGTCATACAAACACGTAAAAATTATCCATCACACCATATATTATGTAAATCCTTTCTTGCCATTTCTTCTCTTAAGCACAGAAGTTTTGTGTCATTTTTATAGTGTGCTATCTAACCCCTGCTGCTTTTAAGCCTCCTTCCACAAAACCCTATGTCACACTGAGTGCTCCAGAAACACAAATGCTTTTATTCCCAGATGTGCATGGATTCCTGGACACACATTTGCCCCTCAGTGTACTTTTCCCACCACAACAGCTTTATAGCCCAACTCCCAACAATAGCCTCTTTGTTTAGAAGACACATTGTTTCTTCTTAGAAGCTATGATTCCTCCAGAAACTTTTATTTTAGACATCTCTATATGGTCAGCATCAACTTTAAAATATATAATAAGCATGGTATTGGAAACAATAAACGAATGTGCTGTCCATCACTGGATCAGTGTCCTAGAGCCACTAACCTGGTATTGACGATCCATCAGTTGTTGGCTTGTAGTGTGGGCTGGGTTGGGATGGTTAACAATATACTTGACCAGAGGGTAGACTAGTCCATGCAGGAAGGGCAACAAAAGGATCAGTATGGCTAGGGAAAGTGGTCATGATTATTTTATTATCATTATTATTCACTACCAGTTGCCTGCAGTGTTTAGACTGAAATGGAATTTATCCACAGATTTTTATAGTATTCTCTATCAAACCTCTTTTGAAATGCCTTAGTAATGCATCCAGCCCCATTTATTCTTCCTTATGTACTTCCCATAATTACAATGCTACTCTAATTGTAAGATTACTTGATTAAACTTTCTATCACGTGATTGTAAATTCAGTAAAGGCAAGGCCTTGCTACTAATTTAAACTCAGTACTGCCCCCTAAAAGCATGTGATCCATACTAAAATCAATCAATTTGTACTGAAGGGATAATGGTAAATTCCTTTCATGTTATTAGGACTCCATACATCTGAGATTTTTTTTTAATTTTCTTCCTATTTCTCTCAAGCACAATGTATTCTATCAACATTGATTTTAATCTCTACTTGCCAATAACTTTAAGGAATCTAACAAGCTGAATGTTTAAGAGCTATATCAAAATTATACTGCAAAAATCTTAATTTCTCTTTCTCATTCTAATGTGGCTAAAATATAGCATGGAAGAAAAGAATTATTTTCTTTGTATAATTTCTTTGATTTTCTTATCCTCTGAGGTTTGGGGAAACTCAGCCCAGCTCTCGATTCCCATTTCCCCTCGCACACTGTGGCAGGGGCTGACCTCTGTGTCTCCCTCGATGGTTTCATCAAGCAAAAGGAGAAAACTAAGCTTCCATGACTTCAGGGACCCAGATTTAAATAAGGACAAGGGCAAAGGCAATTAATGACCCTCATTATCAACTCAAAAACCAAGAGTTAGACAAAGAAGTATGCCTAAAGAACATTAGAAGAAATCATTATGCCTGGGTCCAAATTGAATTACGACACCACAATTTATAACAAATGCTCATGATTAAGAGTCATGGCTGGTCCTTTAGTGTCATTTATACATTTTTAAAGTTTAAAATTTCCAAAACAAAAGCTGGATCTGCACTTTTCCTTGCAGTTATTGTCTTGTCTGTTCGTTGCTCCACGTAGTTTATGCCTCTCTGAAATGAAATATAATTAGTTTATGGAAACTGAACAAAAGCTTAAATTCAAAGCACATTTTAGAATCAAGTTCATTAATGTGGTTCACACACTCATGACCTGTGCGCTGTCAACTCTACTTCTCTGTGATTAAGCCTAAAAATATATTCAGATGAGATCATAAACAAGTACTGTGAGAAAGTACTTTCCCTAATTGGCCACGCTGCTTCCTGGCCCATCTCTGCTTTTATTCCTCCCCCTCCCATCTTCACCTGAATCTGAGGAAAAGGAGAGGACAGACATTGTTCCAGCCTTGTCCTAGCAGAACATGCCTAGGGCTGCACAAATTTTTGGCTTTCCAAGGCAAAATGTTAATATTTTGAGAAAAAAATAGATTTCAAAGAACGCTAGAATACAAAATCAGATGAATGATTTCAATCCTTACACTCAACATACCAACTGTCAGATTGAAGACTGGGAGAAAGACTAATAAAAAAAAGAAAATCAGAATATTTTGAGAATCATCCCTATACTCACCCTTTGTCCCTTGGATTGGATTGGAAATCTAAAAGCACATAAAACATGTATGATCCCAGAAGAGAATATTCTAGGAAACTGACACGTTCTGCACTTTCTGGGGAAGAACTCCAGGGTACCCTGGGAGAGTAAAGTTTTACAGGTCCCATTGTGGCCCCAAAGAGCGAGCTCTCTGGGAACTGCTTTAGAGCTCCTGTCCAGTAAAATTTAACAAATATTTCAGATGCCTCCTGAGGAGATGAAGGTAGGTGGTGGGGAGCTCTGGCAGGAGAATTCCTATCGTTAGAAACAGGGAACATATCCCCATTTCCCTGGGTAGGAGGAAGTCTACATGGTAGTTAGAACTATGACTTAGAGGGTTAGGGAGATAGCTCAGGGTTCTAGCCTGGCAAACACAAGGACCAAGGTTCAATTCCCAGTACCACATGCAATGCAGATCACTAAAACCGGGTGTAGTTGTGCATGCCTGTAAGCCCAGCACTGGGGAAGCTGAGACAGGAGAATCACTATGAGTCCAAGCTGAGCCTGAGCTGCACAGTGAGACACTGTACCAAAGAAATAAAAGACTAAAATAAATATATATATATGGCTCTGCAGAGGCCACCCTGCTGTTATGACCAAGAACCAGACGACCCTTCAAGCAAGGCACCACGACAGCTCCCAGAAAAAAAGACATTGTGAAGAGAAAATGGGGCAGAGAGACAAATTTAATAATAGTCTGAACTTTCCACCTGCAGGAAATATGAACAAAGTAGGAGCTAAAGTACAGGAAAATATTTCTTATAGCTAGAGCCTGGAGGAGTGTGATGTCAATCCCTAAAAGAATGGCATTAATCAATTCATGTCTCAAACTCTCATCTATATGGGACCATCAAGACTTAGTAAGATTTTGATTTTAGTATGGTGAACCATTGTCACAGATAGTACAAATTTTTAAGAAAAGACAAAAAAGTTACAGTTGATAATATTCCACAGTGCTACCACCATCTCATTCCACTGTATCCACCAAGGCTTTAGTTTCCTATGGATGTCTACATCCATGGATAACCAGAACCTTGGCATTCTTAATTAAATTAAATTAGGTAGTTTAATTCCTGAAATGTGTATATTATAGATTAATCTTATTTATAAGATGAATTTAAATTGTAAAAATCTCCTTTTGTGCATAATGTTTTTAAACATAATTACAACTTTTTTCAATACACTGTTCTAATCAATGGCAGCTCATGTTCTATGGCTGCACATTTTCACTCCATTCTTTACATGGAAGGGTTTCTTTCCTGAATAAAATTGAAGGAGTAACTCTTAGAAATATGTCCCAAATGAGTACTAAGTAACAATCAGATGGAATGAATAGATTCTGGTTTCTACTGCACAAAAAGATGATTGCACATAACCATAAAAATGTGCTTAATTTAAAAGAAAAGCCAGAAGAAGGGATTTTGAATGATTTTATTGCAAAGAATAACTGAATAACTTCTAAGAAGACAACAATACCCAATGTACCAACTATTGTAACTGTCTTAATAACCTGTTTTGACTCTCAGTTTCATTGTTATGTTTATCTTTTTCTTAAAAGGAAAGAATAAATGGGATGGGGGAAAGGGAAAATGAAGAAAGGGAAAATATATACACAGGATGGCTAAGATAATGATGCTATTAATTGCTATTGGTTTAATGAAAGGAACAGTTAATGTTTAATTGTTTCACCAATCTTGTATACTTATATTTGGTAATCTGAGCAATTGCTGAAGATAACAACATGCAATGTAACAACTGTTGTTAATTTCCTATCATCCTGTTTTGAAATTCTGCATCATTTTAGTTTTTTTCCTCTTCAAAATAAAAAAAAAAACAAAAAATGTACATTTGAGGTTATAGATGTATTTACATGGCTTCATATGCCCCATGTACAAATCACATTGCTTAGCAAATCTCAACTTTGCACATTTATGTCCCTTTAAAAGTCAAATCTTCTATCCAAAGGCACCTCTTGTGAACTCCTGAAATCGGTTTTCTATTCACATATCTCTGTGTTTCTCCCACCATGTTCACTGGAGCCATTGCTCAGAAGCACATGGAAGAATCCACTTTTATAAAGACTCTGACAGCATTTCCAGGCCCAAGAAACCCTTCCACCCTGCACTTGTCCCAGGCACATGTGCTCCCCCCTCCGGCAGAGCCACAGAGGCCAGGGACGAGTGAGATGCCTCTGTTATGGGGCAAAATGGTTCCCTGGGATCTTGGGTAAGCAGAGATTCCAGGGCTGATCTGCCGCCAAGAGACCAGACTGCAGCCTGGGCTCTGCCTGCAAGCTCGACCTCACCAAGTTCACGGCCAGCTCTGTTTATAAGCCCGTGGCATATGCCTCTGGAGTGTTTGTTTACAAAGGGCCCAGGCTCAGTGTATTGTGCACCAAATGATGTACTGTAGAGTTTCCCAGGATAAACGAGATCTGCCCATTTTGTCCCATCTGGATGTCATTATTTTTTTTCTTTCCATGATTAGCATTTTGGCAGTTTTCACTCCTCCCTTGTTCTGCTTTTCTATTTGCCCAGGGGAGATGAAGAATTGAGTTCTTTCCAAAATCAGAGCAACACTGCATGGGGGAAACTGCTGCTGAAAGGGTGCTTTCTTCAGGGTACATAGATTTTCAAGCATAGGAAATAGGGTTTGTGGCTGAGACCCTAGACAGCACAAATGCCATGAGATCGAGGCTCTGTTGAGGCACCAAGTGTGGAAATGGTCTTACCAGATGACAGCCAGGATACAGGGGATTTGCCCACCAGCTGAGTCTTTCCGAAAGTCCCCACATAGGGCTTAGCTGAGCTGCGAAGGAGGCCCTGGTCTCATTGGTGAATTTATTCTCTTGGAGATAAGTAGCTGGTTGAATTGTTCATTTGACACCTTGTTAATTTATGCTGCAACAAAACCAAAAGCAGATAAAAGTCCCTTGTATGGGATAGCCAATGTGGCTTGCAACGCTGCTGCAGGAGGCCCGAGGCCTGATGCTCGTTTTAGACAAAAGACTTGGCAGAACAGCAAAATAGAAACCAGTCCTAAAAGAGTCCAAACACCGTGGGTTTATATGTTTGCATGTTAGCGAAAATTGTCCCCAGTCACTTTTACTTTTCAATTTAAAGAAATGGCTTGTAATGGCTACTTTTATGTGAGATTTATACACAAATTTAAGATACATTGTTATTTTATGTTACACTGTGTTTTAGTTTTTATTTTTATCTCTGTTTACAGAATAAAATTTCATCTTCATTATAGAAATTGAAGTACGTAAAATGAAGAAATTAGGAACAAATCTATGATGACTACACTTTGTGCGATATCCAAAGTAAGAAAGAAATAGCATTTAGGAAGATTAAGAATTTGTGTAGCAGATTTTAGTTACTGAAATAACTTTATTGTATTAATGTTTTTGTGATTAAACATGTAAAATCTTGATTTCTAAGCATAATTCATTCTGGAAATGACCTTGTAATCCGTGGCTTTTGTATTTCAAATCAAATTTCTCCTTAAGAAATAATGAAAATTCAAATGATGCTTCCACAACCTAAAAAATTTATGTACAATGATTACAATACTGTAATATGTTACCAAATAAGTAAAATACAACACATAAAGAAAAATAAACACATGCACCTGCCCCTACTTTTCAAGTCCTTCCTGGCTGGTGTAAGGGAGGTAGGAGAGAGGAGGGCTGGTTATCGAG
This sequence comes from Octomys mimax, assembly GCA_002564305.1. NCBI lineage: Eukaryota > Metazoa > Chordata > Mammalia > Rodentia > Octodontidae > Octomys > Octomys mimax. Next base: position 34,550 of record NDGM011221401.1, read on the forward strand.
GAGCTTGACTTCTTTATGGCTGACAACCGCTGCTGTCCACCGGCTCAATGACATCTCCTAATTCCCTGCAACTTTAACAAGATACCTGCCAGTGACACTTGCCCTTGCCTCCTTCGGAGTTCACAGAAAGGTAACATTGCAGACAGCCCAGCACCAATCGAAGAGAGGGACCTCGACCTCAGCTGTGACTTCGCGACCTTCTGATCATATCCTGCTTATACTACATGATGTCACTCATTTGTCCATTTGAAAGGTAGTAGAAATATCTGTCTTATGGAACACCTGTGAGACGAGTTGTTCACAATCCAAGGTTTTACTATATTAACGAAATATGAAAAAGAACAAATTTTTAATATATTTTATAGATGAACCTACCATACCAATGATGAAGTATTTTGTGCAAAACCAAGCCCAAAAATCTTTTACTTAAAACCATGCTCTTATTGTTATGTTGCTTATGTGTATGAAATCTTCCTTTGGGACAAATTCTTTTGCCTCTATCTATTATTCTGCTTATCTATACTTATATCCAACTTTGTTGTATCTAATATGAACCTTATGGCATACAGCTGATTGACATTATTTCAAATGCCAGTTCTTCCAGCATATTTTCTGCCCTCTGATTCATTTCATCTCCAAAATCAGTTGGAACTTTGACTCCTGAAACAAACCTGAGCACAAGAACTATGTACAAATTCACAGTTGCCTTTCTCTAGCTGTCCTCTGTCATCCAATCCTTTAGTATTTAATATTTTTTAGTGGTTTTTTTTTGGTTTTGTTTTTTTAGCAGTCTCTGAAAGATTTGAAAGTCCAAAGATGTATTTTCCTTCTTCCAAACAATTCTGGTTCAGAAAGCCTGAGGTGGAGCCCAGCCACCTGCATGTCAAGTGACCTCCTAGATAACTTAGGTTACTCTAAAAGTATCCTAAGATTATACTCGGAGAAACATTACTTCAGTCCTAGGATCTCATCACCAAGACAGTGTATGCAAAGCCTTCCTATGGCATTCCTGGAATCTTGTCTTCAAGAATAAGATTTAGCAAACTGATCTTCTCTCATAGAACTGGTACCTGCTTTTTTCCCTTGTAATTTGAGTTCCTAACACCAGAGGCCGGATATTCTGAGTCAGAATATTCCAAGGTATGCTTACCCCAACCCCATCTGTACCCTGCCTTCTGACTCCTTGGCGGGTCCCACTTTCTGAATCATGAACTTCTCTGATAATATCAACATGATGTCCGCACTCCTCTTTGCCCTTAGGTACTGAGATCCTATGAGCTGTCCACTCTACCAAGACCCCTCTCTTGGGGTAACAAGTGACATGGCCAGGTTAAAACTGAATGAATTTCAAATGCATAAAGCTTAGTGAAAGCAGTAAACCCCCATAACTAAATGTTATTGGATTCGATTTTTAGGATGTGGCTCTGGCAGCAAAATGACAGAGGAGAGCATAGAGCACTGACTGATTGGGCCTGTGGATGGGGGAGGGGGAGGATTGACTTCAAAGGTGCAAGGTGGAACTTTTTGATGTGAAAGAAATGATTTCTATTTTTACTTGGATGGTGTGAACCTGAACACATGCACTGAACAAAACTCATAGATATGCACACCTGAAAAAGGGTGAATTTCACTGAATCTAATTTTTTACTTTTAAAAACTGACATTAAAAAAAAACCCAATTCTTTCCATGTGGCAAGAGAAAGATCTTTACAAATAACATGTGCTGTGAGCCTGCAGTACAAGAGATCTCTCGTTTGCTTTGTAAATGCTCTCCAGATAGAAGCATAATTTTTAATCGAATTTCTTTCAATTGAAATTCTGTAATCTTTACAACCAGACTTCTGACCTAATAGTAACTGATGATGGATGGGCCCAGTGTAGCATCTCTTAATAGTTTTTAAGGTTATGAGATAGGAGAAGGGAATAAAGATTGTACCAGACATGTTATGTTCAAATTCTATTTCTATTCAAGCTGCGATCTTTAGGATCACTCGTTTCTTCCAGAATGACATTGATTGCCTTACAGGAAAATATGGACCTGTGTTTGCAACAGAAGAAGATTGTGACAAGAAAATAAAAATAAAAACAAAAACCTCAACAATGACCATGCTTGCCTTATTTGAATGCTTAAGTCATGCTTAATTTTTAACTTACTAAACAGGTCTTGGTGACCATGCTCTGGCTACCTGTGGAGTCACCGTAGGATTATCCATAATAGAAGGGATCCAGCCTGTGCTGTCTAGCACATCACAGAGATTTAGCTGTCACTGATGATGGAGAAAGCAGTGAGTGAGAGCTGAGGCATGTCACACACAGCCTGCTTAAACATCCTCAGCACTCTGGCTTTTCTCAATCTTCCAAACAGATGGAGTTACTTAGTGGAGGAGACTGCTGCATGGCTAATGGAGCCAGTCCTCCTGGTGAGGCTTTTCCAGCTTCCTCTGTGGGAAATACAGTGTCCCCTGGTTTCCTGAAAATGAGTTTGGAAAGATAAATCACCACCAACACCGTAGCTGATGCTGCTCAATGCTGGGCAGTATAATGGTTTTGTTTATTTAAGTAACACCTCTCTGATGAATGTACTAATTTCTAACTGTATGAGTGCTGTGGTCCTAACACCATTTGAGTTTCTAAATAATAGGAAGGGGTGCTCTGATGTTAGTGAGGCTTCACTGAAAGCTGAATGCTCATAGTGATTAATTAACATGGATTTAAGGAATCAAAATGTTATGAATTTATTGGCATGAGTTCAACTCTCTGGGTTAGTAGAGGCATTTTCAAGAGGAGAGGAAATACAATATTTCTGGTGGAACTAAGGAGAAGCAGAATGGAGAACCAAAAGATAGGAAGGACTGGGAAGTGTTAAGAAGCCATGCTTCTTAACAAAATGACAAATCCTACAGTCACTTCCGGAGGGCTGACTGCATAAGGCGCTGATGCAAGCTTTACAGGAGAAAAAGGAGAACCCCTGGTTTCTAATGTTTTCTAAGAATTCATGTGAACTCCTGAAGATGAAGACTAGATACCTGAATTATGAAAGTGCTTTGGTAGCTACCTGGAAACGATAGTTGCCACCCAGCAAGTGAATAATTCACTCAAAACTTCTCATGCAGTATCACTGCGTGGGAGAAGAATTGGAAGCAATGAACACTTGATTACATGAGAAATGACAAAGAAGTGGTGTCATTGGGTGAAAAAAACACTAAACTTTTGGCATTTATGCCAGAAAACTTTTTTTAAAGCAAGTTATGACCCCATCAATAATGGCTTTTAATTAGAACATGCATAAATCTGTCAGCAACATTTTAAATGTGAAAACTATTACAGAGTGTTATTTTTTTTACTTATTTTTTACAGAGTATTATTGAAATGCACTTAATATATTAAAATCACACCATAGCAGTGGGCTTCTTTACTACACATGTGTTTCACTATAATGTACTAAACAATTGAAAATCTAAGCATATTACATAAATTTGCATCTTTTAGTGGAAAACAAATCCCAGGTGTGCACACTTGTTTTTGTTGGTATCATTCTGTGATCACTGCCAGGAAATAGTTTTTAGCTATCATGACCAATAAGGAAAAAGGTCCAGAACTTTTGTTTTTTGATTCCAAAAGACATGTATGAATGAAAAAGAAAACAGGTGTATGAGGAGGCATCATTAGTTTTTGATTTAAGAAACCACAATCGATGTTGTAAGTATGTAAAGCACCAGGCAGACACACTGTGAAAGATCTGTTAGCTATAAGGCAGAGAGAATAGGAATGCTGCAAAGAAGAGGGATGGAGTTTGCCGGCACCAACTCACAATCTGGCTTTTATGTTGTGCTTGCGAGAGACTGAATAGAATCAGAAAGTAATCTGACACCAAAGAACTGGCATGAATTATATGTCTAGTAAGTATTTGCTGGGACGAAGTGAAAAGACAAATCTAGAAAATATCAGATTTGCTATAAATCAAAAATATCAACCCAACCCCGCTGATTATCCAGAGGAGCCAGGGAGAAGCTTGCTATTCACGGAGAACAGTAGGTCACAGGTAGGAGTGCTGCTTATGGCAGAGAAGAATCACATTTTTAATTACCGTATATAGGATAAGCTAAACATAACTAAAGTCTCAACACAACATTATTTCCATAGCTATGAATGGCACACAGCAGGGGAAACTGAAATGTCTTTACCTTTCCCTTGTTCAATAAAGTCTCACCCTTCACAAGCAATCATTTTTAAATGCTGTTTGGCTACAAGAAAGTGTTAACTCAGAAGTATGTCACACCCATAAAAACCAGAGAACAGAAAGTGGAATCTCTGAGCTAGCATAAGCAAGAAGACTTGCGCATCAGCAGCTGTTTTTTTGTTTGGTGGTACTTTTAGCCTCCAGAATTAATCAGGTTTCTTTGTTTCATGGAAACAGATTTAACTTTAAATTACAGCTCAGAATTCAACACCTAAATGGTGCCCTCTCTTTAAAATGATCTTAATTTACACCCCAGCAATTAATCCAGAAGCTAAATCCAGCAGTTAATCCTGGGAATGCAAAGGGTCAAAAGGCTAGGGTTGGAAAAGAAACAACCGCAGAGCCTAAAGTTTAATAGGGCACTTCAAAAAATAAATGAATGAATGAATAAAAAAAAATCAAAGAAAAATCCTCAAATTTAAAAAGGTTAAGAAAATATTTCTTAGGGAAGCATTATTACCCAAATGTTTTCAGGAAAAAAAAAATGGATATGTATTTTCAACCCAAAGAGATATAAAGTGCCAGCCATAGTTTATGTAATTGAATATATTAACATCAGTAAATGTTACTTGCAGTTTTTAAAAATATATGCTAAGTGATTTTCAGTTTTTTTATTAAAGTTTTTTTTTTTTTTACTAAGCACTGTATTTGTCTGAAATGGTGACATTTGTAGATACAAATGCTGAAAAATGCTGATTGTTTTTTTCTTTTTTCTCTTTTTATGTATTCACTACAGGATCTCACTACCAATCTCAGACTAGTAGTGATCCTCTTGTTTTCAGCCCCCTCAGCACTGGGATTACAGCTATGTGTCACCACGCCCAGACTTGGTGGCCCTCTCAGCTCACCTGTTGGTGGGGCTGGCACGGCCTGTGGTGCCGGGGATCGAACCCTAGTCCCTGTGCTTGCCTAAGCAGGCACTTAGTCCTCTGAATTCTCGCTGACCCTGGTTGGTTTTTAAGACTGCTTTTCCAGTGAAATGTGTAACCAGTTTTGAGCGTTTGTATATTCCAGTGAAAAGTGTATGCAAACTTTTACAAAGCATAGCTTCAGGGCTGGGAAAGAGCTCAGTGAAATAAGTGCTTGCCTGGCAAGCACAAGGTCCTGAGTTCAATCCCTGGTACCACCAAAAACTTAAAAAAAATATGAAAAAGCATAGCTCAGATGTTAAATTAAAAATGGTTTATGAGAGCACAGAATGATGCACACTCTCTTTGCACAGGTATGCTGTAATTTGGAACCTGAAAGAATATAAAAAAGTAAGTTGCTTTCAATATCTTATCTCAGAAATAAAAAAAAATTCAGTTTAAACTATAAATGAATTCTATAACTACATTGACAAAACAGTTACCATTATAAATGTACCAGAAATGCAATTAATCTTATTTTCCCAAAAAGCTTTGCATTGAGTTCCTGTAACACAATAATGGAATTCATTGTAAAGGAAGGTGGCCATTCCTGTCACCCACTTACATATTTTGAGATTGGAGGAAGGAGTGGAAAAGGTGCCTAAGTTGTTTTTCCTATCTATCTATCTATCTATCTATCTATCTATCGATCGATCGATCTATCTACTTATTTGATACAAGGTCTCACTACACAGCTCTGACTCACAATGATCCTCCTGTCTCAGCTTCTCCAGTGCTGCTTATAAGCATGCACCACCACTCCTGGTTTTAGTGTCCAGCTTGGTACCTGGGGCCGGCACTGCATGCAGTACCAGGGATCACCCCAGGTCCTTGTACTTGCCAGGCAGGTGCTTAGACTGATGAGCTACCTCCTCAGCCCCACGGGTGCTTAATTTTAATGGGATATATAATTTCCTTAATAAGATACCTGTTATAAGTATTGACCATGCATTTTATATTCTAATGATAAAAATGAAATAAAGCAATAAAAGAAGATATGGTATCCTGAGTACTGCTTTCTGTGGGTTAGTCTATTTTCAATATACATATTTTTGGAGGATGTTGCCAGACATTCCATGATTCTGTTTCAATATAAAGTAGAAATTCTTATTTTAAAATTATGAAAAATAGGAGAGAAGAATAAGCCCATGAATGTTTTTACAGGATGGTTCAGTAGTACTAGTTCTTCAAAGGAACTAGTATAGTTCAATGGCCATTTTCTTTGGAAGGCAAGATTGGTACTTTTTACAGTTATGTGATCATAGACAGTTGTAATAAGATGAAAAGATGTTTTCTAATTTACTTAATGTGTACAATTCTGCTAAGATTGTAGATGAGAATTTTGATAATACATTTTACAAAACAGATACAAATATATAGTATTTATTTATATATGATTATATATAAAATGTGCTCAACAATAGGAATCTATCACCTAATTGCATTGCATTTTATTGTATGGTTCTCAAACAAGCACCTATATATTTTCTATAAAGTTATATGATTCTGCATGTAGTAAAAATTATATAATAAAGAAAAATATACACTATATACAAACTGCATGAACAAGATGGAATGCAGATGGTGTGTGAACACAGCTTCTTTCAAACACTTTGGGGATCTGGAAGATATAAGAGTTTTGTTCAGGCTGGTGAGATAGCTCAGCAGACTAAGCACCTGATTAGACAAGTGCAGGAACCGGGTTTCGATTCCCAGCACCACATGCCCCACCAGACCTACCCCTGGCACAATGAGCTGGCCACCAAGACCAGGCATGGTGTACACATCTTGAATCCCAGAATAAGGGAGGCTGAAAATAGGAGAATCACTATAAGTCCAAGCTGCATAGTGAGACCCTGTACCAAATACATTAATAATAATAATAATAGAAATGATAATGATAATAATGTTTGTTTATGTACAATTGTTTTTTGTATATTCTGTGGACCCAAGAATAAGTTTTAATAAGGCATCAGAAAAATCAAAGTTGTTAAGACAACTAATCATCTTCTGTTTAAAATTCTATTTTATTAAAAAACTGTTGAGAACCAATACTAGCCCAGGTCCAGTGAGTGTGTGGGAGAGCTTCCTGCTACCCTGTGCCAGCGGGACCAGTCCCAGCTCAGGCCCAGCATGGGCCAGACTCTCTCCCACCCCCTTGGGACGCCCCCCACCACTCCGCAGCATCCACCCCACACGACCCACCCAGTAGGAATTTCTGCCACATTTCAGGAACCCCCAACCCAGTCAGAGCCCAGACCCAGTGAGTGTGAGGGAGAGCTTCCTCTCCCCCCTAGTCCCCCTTGCCTTCTCCAGGCACAGCTCAGGCCTGGCATACACGCCGGGGGTGTAACCCTGCAGCTGCAATCCCTGCAGAGAGTGTAGAGGATAGATCCACCCAGCTAGTCCAGGAGCAGAACATCTTGCCACAGGGGCAAAACAGGTTTACCCTCAAGGGCAGCAGCAGGAAGGAGCTGCGCACAGCAGCCAGACCCAAGCCAGCACAGCTGAATAAGTCCAAACTTTGTAGAGCTGCACCTGAACTTCAGTACGTGAGAAGGTTATAACAAAGATCTACAGCAATGGTTAGAAGACAGTTCTACACAAAATGATGAAAAGGAACAAAATGCAACCTCAGAACCCAAGCCCACCCATAACAAGT
>NDGM011221443.1:2559-15137 GCA_002564305.1 Octomys mimax
CCTGTGCTTTGCTAAGCTTGTTCTAAGTAGGTACTTTAGACCACTGAGCCATCTCCCCAGCCCAAACATTTTATTTTTAAGTTTTCTAAATGCAGTTATTAAGAAAAAATTTATGGATATCTAACATTTTTTTACTAACATCTTTTTGTCTCATGATTCTTTAAATATATTAACTACTTTTAAAATATAGTATTACACTTTACCCACATATGACCTTATTCAAGAAATATCAACATATCAACATATACATGACTAATATTTTTATAGATTTATAAGTAATAATACCATGTCTAATATTAGTTGCAACATGAAAAATCTCAAGGAACATCCTGAGATATGCCATTTTCAATATACTGTTCTCCAGTGTGAATGCTTTAAATAGCAAACACTAAAAATATGAGATATTTGAAGTTAAAAAATAAGTTCATTGGGGCCCTGGGATACAGCCCAGTGGCATATGGCCCTGTCTGGCAAGCACAAGGTCCTGAGTTCAAAAAAAAAGTTCTTTGATTATTTGTTCTCTATCAAGTAGCAAATTATTTTCTATTTTAAATAATATCTAACCATCACATGCAAATTTAGATTGATTAACTAAGGGCTCAGATCATATCAATCAAATTATGAAGGTCTGACACATTAAAAACTTTCGGGCTGGGGAGATGGGTCAGTAGGATAAGCGCTTGATTGGCAAACGCAAGGATCTGAGTTCAATCCCCAGTTCCGAAAAAACAAAACAAAACAAAAAAAACAACTTTCACCTAACTTGGTTTACAGTCCACAGTAAATGAATTCCACAGTAATCACATGTGAATACAGGATTAACTTCCAAGGCCCTGGCTGGTTAGCTCCTCAAAGAAAGATATGACGTGCAGCTTTCTCTCTTTAAAGAAAAGAGTATAATTTACAATCAATATTTTCCAAAGTATTTAATATGGCATTTTTATTAGATGAACTTGTACTTTTTAAGTTTACATAAGATTTAATTCTTGCTAAATAATAAGAAAATGTCCGCATTTAAATTAGAAATTTCTCTTCATCCCAAGAATCATGAAGATAAACTGAATGAAGAAACAGTCACTACAACCCAGCATGAAGATGGCAAAGATGTTAACAATTTAAACAAGACATTATAAGAAGGTCTCAAATGCAATGACATGCACATTTAAAACAGATAAAAGAAACTCTGCCTCAGCAAAGAAATACAATGTCTCAGCAAGTAATAGACCAAAAATTGTCATTTTTGAACTAAAAATTCAATGAAAGATGTAAAAAGTTCAGTGGATGGGTGCGGTATTGTGAAATGTATATTTATTTTGGTGTGTGTGTGTGTGTGTGTGTGTGTGTGTGTGTGTGTCTATGACCAGCTCTCCCAGGCTTCATGGGATTTTTTTTTCTGCTTTTTAGTTTATTAATACATTTTTTACATACATAATTACAACACTCCACAAAGGGAATTTACCCTGTGTCTGATAGAGCTTGCCTCTCTCCTATACCTCTCTCCTCTCTTCAACCCCAAATGTACTGTTAGAAATTTTTGAACTTTTTAAATATTTTTTTGTTTGAGAGTAATGAGAATCCATATACACCTTGATCCTCCAAAGTCTGAAGTTTTACTGAAGGCCAGAAGTTGGAAGCCAGTCTGGGCCACTCAGCCAGATTGTTTCAAAATAATAAAATAAAATAGCCTAAATAAAATAAATGGCTGGGCATGTAGTTCAGTGTCCTCTGCATTCAATGTCCAATACTGCACACACAAGAGAAAAATCCTTTAGATTCTTTTTTGAACAATACAGCCACCTATGACAAAGTGTGCAGCTGTAAACATTGATAAACATGTATCAGTATGATACGATGTTTTCAGCTCTTCCAGAAAAATACCCAAGGGGGAAATTGCGGGATTGAATGGGACCCTTAATTGTACTGTTCTGAGGAATCTGCACACTGATTTCCATAGTGGATCTACCCGTCTGCACTTGCACCAACAGTGAGGGGTTCCCCTTTTCACCCCTGCCTGCCCAGCATTTGTTACTGGATGAATTCTTGATGTTAGCTCTTCTTTCTGGGGTGAGATGGAACATCAGTGTTGTTTTAATTTGCATTTCTCGCATGACCAATGATATTGAACACTTTTTTCATATATTTACTTGCCATTTGTATTGCTTCATCTGAGAAGTGTGTATTCATCTCAGATACCCATTTTTGGATTGAGTCTTTGAACTTTGGGAGCCTGATTTTTTAAATTCTTTATATGTTCTAGACAGAAGTCCTTTACCTGAGGGACAATCAGCTAAAATATTTTCTCAATTCATGCATTTTCCTTTTACTCTGTTGGTGGTTCCTTTTGACACACAGAAAATTTTCAAAATGATGAGATCCCAGTTGATTCTTTGAAGTATTGCCCATGTAATTTGTTTTTTGTTCATAAATTCTCTGCCTAACCCTACGTCTTCAAGATTTCTACCTAATTTCTCTCCAGTAGATTTAATGTTTCTGTTTTATTATTTAAATTTTTGATCCATTTGGACTGTTGTTTTGTGCATGATGATCAACGTGGGCTTAATCTTAGCCCTTGCCAATAGTTAATCAAAGTGACATAAAAATTTGAAATACAATGCCTAGAGTTTTCTATATGCTATAACTTAAGAATTTTTCATTGGTTGAAAGATAATGCTACATATTTTTAAAAAGTGTTAACAGTTATAATTTTTTATTATAAATGATTCTTATAAGTCATGAAATAATTGTTAAAATAAATCCCAAGTAAGGATTTGAAGGACTTGGAAAAACTCCTGGAGAAGACTCCCTTCTATAGATAAAACAGCACATGCCTGGACCAAGTTAGTTAGGTTTTATCCATTGATGTAACCTTAATTTTTTCCCAAAATTTTTTGGTAATATACTCCAACAAATGTTGTTAAATATATTATTATAGTATATATAAGTTAGTTTTAATTAAAAGGTTAAATTCTTTCTGTACAAAACAGTAAGACTTTTAAAAGTTATTAAGATTCTCTTGGTTATTTTTACAAAATTAGGTTTAGAAACAATGGTTCTACATTGTATTTAATTTCTTGTGTTTTCTGTTGTTAAACTTTTGATGATTAGAATTCAATTTTAAAAGTTAAGTCAGGGGCTGGAGAGATGGCTCAGTAGAATAAGCACTTGCTTGGAAAGTGCAAGGACCTGAGTTCAATCTCCGGTTCTGCCAAAATAAATAAATAAATAAATAAATAAAATGAAAGTTAAGTCAAATGCTGGCTTAAACATTGGTTTCAATAATCAGCTTATGATGAGTTAGGTAAGCAACTATTATCTCAGTTTATGACATATTTTGGCAATATACATGTATCGATATGAAAACTAGATATGATATTAGTCTGAACTTCAAAATTAAGTTTATACAGTTAAAATTATAAAATTTTAATGTATACAAACTAAACAATGGCTATTCTCTTTTATACATCTAGTTTTTAAACATATAAAATGACCAAAACTTGGCTTCTCTCTATGAGTTTAGTTTTGCAATTTGATATACATCCACTGGTTTTAATTGAACAAACACTGCATTATGTATTCATTCATTTATTTATTTTTACCTTTTGGAGACAGGGTTTCACTATGCAGTTCAAGACAGCCTCAAACTCACTTTGTAGTGCAGTGATCCTCCTGCCTCAGCCTCCTCAGTGCTGAGATTAGAGACACAACACCATGGTTGGCAAACACTTTGTTATAAAAAGTGCGATTTACCTGTGCACTGGGTAATGAGTTTATTTGTGGCCTATGGTACTCTTTCTTAAATATATATGACCCCTAAGGATATTCTTTAATTCTTGTCAGTATGATTACACCACGCAAGCCTGTTTAAGAGAACTAAATTTTGCCTTTAGAACAAAATAAATATACATAAAAAGAAATGCAACCACTGTCATCCACAATACAATGACACATCCTCATAGAGTTGGTACATACACACAGCTAGTTAGTTGGTTAACTGAATGATTCATGGGTTGTGTGTACAGATGGATGAATGGATGTTAGATAAAGGCACAGGTGAAAGGAAGGAAAGGAGAAGGGTTCTCACAGTAAAACCCAATAAATGAGTTGTACATACACTATCTGAAGTGAACCTTGCTGAACAAGATATGAGGCTCCTTAGGAAATTTTTGGCCATTGGTAGATGTGTGCTAATTTGAACCATTCATCTAAGAATTTTACTATTAATAAGAAATCTCAAGATTTCTTAACTCTGTAAAGTGACCTATGAGGTCCATAAAATATCAAATATTAAACACAAATATTAACACAAATATTCTTTTGTGCTACCAGGATTGAACTCAAGACCATGTACTTGCCTGGCAGGCATTTATGATGATTACCATTGATTTATCAGCTCTCATTAGCAATAATGAGATCTATGGCTGATACAAAAGGGGGAAAATAGTTTCATTTCATTTCCCCATTTTCTTGTTTCATAAAATAGTCAGTAAAGCTCAAAAGATGCCTCAGGATTAAATGAGTTTAGACATTTATGATAATGAGAAACCAACTTATGTCTTGTAAGCACTAGGTAAGTAGTAACAATTAGAATAAAACCATCTCTTATATTTTTACTACTTCTTATGGCAAAGAATATACCATGCATATAGTTCTGTCAACTCTGTTCTTTTATGTCTTTGGAACTAGCACTTTCTAATTATATTAACAAATTTAATTCAACTATTTAAGTCCTTGATTTAACTTAATCACATCTACCTTTTAAAATTTAAACAATTTTTATAATAGCTTTCTTGAACTCTACTATTTTGACACACTGTGTTCCCTTAAAGAACACAATAAAATAAAAAGTCATTATCCTTAAGGAGTCACAGCAGCAAAAGAAAAAAAAAATTATTAAGCACATTAAAATTCTCCAGTACCACACACAAAGGCAAAAAAGAAATATTTTCACACTGAGTGGAAAAGGCTCTTTTAAAAACTACAGATAAATTCATTACCATTACTTTATATTAAAGGGGATTCTGAGGTTATAAAAGTTTAAAGAAACTATACTAGCTTACAGAGCTTTCAATAGTTTTAGAATTTACTTCCAGTAAATGTGTTAAGTCATTCAAGAATTCCCTTTTCCTCCTCTCCATCTTCTCTTTCCCACATTTCTTTTTTTTCCCCCTCTTTTTGTTTCAGGAGGTTCCAGTCAAAAGAAAAGCTTCTGTGCCTGTTGGGTTTGTGAGTGTCTCATGTTTACAGCCCACCTGGATTTGTCCAGGACGAAGTGAGACAGAGAAACCATGCAGAAGCACCACAGGAAGATCTGGCTGGCGTAACAGGCCCTACCTCACACCTCTGCCGGACGGCCCATCCTACATCTTCCCATATTGGAGATGGGTCCCTCTGTTAACTTTCCACAGAGACGGAAACAAACTAAATGGGGAAAGGGGATAAGTAGATCATTAATACTTGTTGCACTTTTTGAAAGGAGAGGGCATGAGTGAGAGGAAAAGAGGCATAGTCAGGAAGGCTCCCATGGCTACACATCTTTCAGTTGTACCTGACTAAGGTGGAAAGGAAAGTGCTGGATGGTTCTGTGCAGTCCACAGCTGTAGTAGAGTCCCAAACTCCCTTTCTGTAGGTCAGTAAGACTCTGGTCCTTCCCTGTGCTTAGCAAAGATTCTTTCTCTTTACCAGCACAGCACTTTCACCGCTTCCCCATCATGCATCTCTTTCCTGAAAGGAGTCACCCATTCACTTTTCCATTCTCTCACCATCAAACTCTCATTTACTCTATTTTTTTTTAAAAAAAGAGAATACAATCATTTAAGTTGACTTAATTTATTTTTGGATTTCTGACTGTAGTGTTTGTACAGAATGATTCTAAAAAGATCTGTCTTTTAAAATTTTTTTTTCCTGGTTCCTGATGCTCTTATATCTGTCTTGATATATTCAAATCACTTAGCCTAATTTTATAGGGACTCTACTAGGTTTCAAGTTGTTGTAATTTTTACACAATGACTCCATTAGTTTTAATAAACCATCACCCTGGTTATTCAGGTTTATTTATCTTTAACGTTACTCTTTCCTATACCTTCAGAGATACAGTCTCTCTATACATTAATTATGAAGTTCAAAGTCAAGTGAAAAAAAGAAGTCTTCTGATATTAGAAAGTAATTGTGATAAATCTAAGTTTAATTAATCTCAATAAGCACAAGTTCCTTAATTTGTAGAATAGGATTAAGGATACCTAAATCATTGGAATGGTCCCTGGATTAAAGGAGGTAAAATATGTGAAACACTTTGGAGAAAGATTGTCTCGCCTAAAGTATTTGTATATCTTATTTTGTGTGTCTCAGTGTCCTTAAAAACCACTTCAAAGGCACCATTAGAAGTTTATTTCAATTTTCCCTCATTCTGACTGATTTAAATTTGAGTGACTTTGACATCACTACAGTAATTACTATTATATATTCACTGCAAAATGGTCCTTCATTTATGTCCCCCTATTTTGTTTACTTTTGTCAGAGATGTGTATTCCATTGCCATTCATATATTGAAGGTGCATGAATTCAGCACAGTAATCCAATATAGTCTGTTTTAACTGAGCAAAAGTTCTCAGAAGTCATGAGCAGCTCTAGATTTCTGTTCTGAGGAGTGCACAGGCTGATGAAATACAGAAGGCAATAAAGTATGAAAGAATATATCTGATCTTCTTGAAGGGCAACTCAAATTCTCAAAGAAACAAATAGAAATCAGTAAATCAACTAAAGATCCCATGTCCATTTAAAATTAAAAATTAGTTCTTGGAAAAAGTTTATTGCATATTTGTGCAGCAGGTATCCCATGCATCAATGTATAATAAAAGTTAGTAAATATTAAAATAATTTTGGGCTGGCCTGACAGCTCAGCTGACTAAAGTGCCTACTTAAGCAGAATGCAGGGGCCAAGGTTCGATACGTGGTGTGCCATGCCAGCCCTGCCCTCACGCATGCTGAGATGAAGATTGAGACTGGGTGTGGTCACACACATCTGTAATCCCAATACTTGGGAGGCTCAAAACAGGAGAATCACTAGGAGTCTGATGCATGTAGTGAGACCCTGTAGACCCTGTGGACCCTGTCCTACATACAGAAAAAAATTTAATTCCTACAATTTCATAGGTAACTTTCAGTATCTAATGACCAATTTAATGTATGAAATCTACAGAGGGCTACAGAGGATGTATCCTTGGCTATATCAAAAATACATGATTAAATTGTCTTTTAGAGTTTGGAAATACTGGACAGATACAAATATTAAAAGATAAAAGTCTAATTTTATGTAGTTAAGCCATATCTGATTATAGGATGCCTTGCAAACTTTACAGAGCATGTCGGTCTTTTTCTATCTTATATCAGAAACCAATAATTTCAAAGTATTTTTAATGAAAAAGTCTTTACCTACTACTAGTTATTAAACTAATTTTTCTTTTAAAGCTAGTGAATGGTACACAAATATTATGTAGTGGCTTATAATTAGCTCATATACATGATACATTTTCATGTTATGATTAAATACTAGGAACTTGAACTAATGAAAATTGCCTTATCAAAAAATTCAATTCTTAAATTAAGAAACAGTGACTAAGTTATATTTTAAAAGAATAAAATTAGCAAATCCAAATAAGACCATTTGAATTGATATTATTAAAGATCACACGAACTTCATTTTCTTAAATGCCCCCAGATCTACCTCAAATGAATTTAAATAAGGAAAACCTCACTAGTGGTCATCTATTGTTAGCTAAGACCATTTACTTGAAAACTTAATAAAAACCTTAAAATTCCAAATGAAGGCGTCCGACTCAACCTCTCCTAGTTAAAATGTTGGTAATCTTCATAGCATACAACTCAGATGAGAACAGAAACAGGTTTCCAGCCCGACAGGGTATTGCAGACATGAATTTGAAATATTTACAAATAATATTACACCTTACAAAATATGAAGTTTACTTGGAGAGGGAAGAAAAACACTTTGTTTTAAATGATCCCTCCAAAGAGAACAATTCTGTGAGTTTTTGTATGGGTCATGATAAATGCGCAGGCCTCATGAAATGGGAAGCTGCTTTTCTATTTTCTACATTTACAAGATCATTAGTTGACTGAGGGGATTTCAAAAGGAGCCACCAGGAGCGGGACTCCCCAGTCCTTGAGCTCCAAGCCAGCCGGGAGGGCTGAGAGCGGCTGCAGAGCAGCTCTCTGAAGAAGCGTTTCCAGGCAACCTTGCACACTTGAGCAGCCACCAGCGAGCGGAACAATGGCTGACGCTGGCACACATCCCCTCGCAGAGTCTGCAGAAACACACTGATCCTTTCTTTAAAATTAAAAAAAATATATACAGTTTAAATAGGAACTAGAGTAACATAGGACTACTGCAGATACATGTCCAGAGAAAACCACTATAGTCCCCACGTTCTTCTCATTGTTTCTAGTGAATGTCCACTGTTCCGGGAACATGGATTTATTTGTGTGAGTAAAACATTCACTTCTTCCTTGGTTGTCAATTGCAACTACGAAGAGAGTGTATCAGACCGGATTGTAGCACACACGTGTAAACAGCTAGACAATCTCATACCACAGGCACCTCAACTTTGCTATTTCTCAGTTTGAAAATGGAAGGAGGCTAAAAGGAAAACTTTTAGATTTAAATGATACCATATTCTGGAAAGGAAACAAAATGGGATGTTTGCCCTGAGTGAAGACAGAGGAACAAAATAAAAGTGGTCACACTGAGCATTTTAGAGAATCATTTATCTTGGAAGTTCAAGTGAACAGAGTCCAAATGCTAAGTGTACCTCTTATGTTCATTTGTGTTCCAACACTGATTATATTCATTTAAATGTATTGATAGCACTCCAGAAGAATATATCAATTAAAAAAGAAATTAAGTAATGAAAAGATCTGTAAAACTTTGCTATCATGTGGGCTGTTTTCTACTTAATCATGTTATGCTTATCTGCAATTGATTCATGTGTTTTAAGCATATTTAGCATAATGCTAGGTAACATATCAGTCAAATGGATACATAATATGTACAAATTAAATATCAGATGATCCAATGATAACAGTAAAACAAATTATTATATTTCATCATAAATCGATGGAAATTTCTGAGTTTGATAACAGTCAGAGATAAATAAAATATGAGAGAGACTATTCTATAGCTTCTTTGATGATTAACAATTGAAAATTTGTCAGAAATACCCAAGCTGAATATGAGAAATTATGCAAATTCTAAATCACAAATCACACTATCTCCTTTGAGTTGATACTAGAAGACTATGATTATATCTTTTTTCACATTTTTAATTTTTAGAGCTTCATCCAAAGACCACTTGTGCGTTAGAAAAGGCAGCATTTTAAATACAAGCTTTTCTTAAGAAGTGATTTTAAAGAAAATTGTCAAGAACACACCTTGAAACTAGAAACAATAAACAGAATGTGCGCATAAAATTTTTGCAAAAGGAAGTACTAATTGCATACTTTCTTTCATTTTTGTTAAAGGAAATAAATCCAACTTTCTGTCATACTCTAATAAAATCAGAAAATCTTCAAAGCCAAAAAAAGTTTTCCATTCAGTGGCTTTGTATTAAAAGAATCAAGATCAATTTACAAGCTCTGGCCAAAGCCCTATCTGTTTACCAGGAGTGTTCACAAGTATGATTTAATATTCATTCAGCTAGAAGAAATCCACACATCGAAGCTATGTGCAGTGCGATAATTACACACCTGTTGCCATGGTAATTTTGACATTGGCAGTGGATATAATTGAATTCCAAACCAATAAAACCATTTTATCAAAACTTGGTAACTTTAATCAATTCAAAATTTAAGGAATAAATCTTTTCAGTGATTTTAAATGATAATGGGCAGAAATCATGAAAAGTAAAAAAGAAAGAATGTACACTCTCTGGCTCTTGCCATTTTTGTCTCCCCCCTTTCATTCATACACACACACACACACACACACACACACACACACACACACACGACACTTGACACATGTGGGAAAGATTTCAATGATTTTTTCTTTGAAATTCTAAAAATATTTGTATTTGTTCTGTTACATTAGAGTAGATGGTGATAACACATAATTAGATTTGGTAGGCTTTGCTCACTGAGTTCAACTTCTATAGTTTCTTTCATCATTTAACCATTTAGATTGTTTGCAAACCTTACTTAATAAAGAGTAGGGACATTGAGAGCATGCTGCGCTCATTCATGCAAAAATATTGCCAGTTATCTTAAGCTCTCCAAGTTACTTCCATGAGAACGCCCCATGAAGAGAGGCTTACATACCTTGTCTTAAAACAGTCTCCCAAACTTTGGAATATTTTTAGTGTCCTTAACAATGGGTCTGGTGACTGCACTGTGGGACGAGAATTCTGCAGCCCTGGTCATCCAATCAGCTGCAAACCCAGATTAGGACTGTCAGATTGTGTCAGGAGTTTGCTGTGAGCACTCACTAGAGAGCCTTTAATCCTCCGAAGTTTTCTCAAATGTCACAGCCATCTGGAGGAGAAGGGGCTTCCCCACCGGGCTCCCTGACCACAAATTACCTTCTAAAGAGAAAGACAACAATAAGAAGCAGTTAATAAATGTTTGGGGTTTTTTCCCCCACAAATGGAAGATTTTAGAGAAATCTACCTTTGCATTTCAACTGAGCATTGAAACATTAATTGTACTTAGGTATTATGCCAAAATATGATAAAATAATGCCTACCTACCATTGAGAGCAATTGCAAAAATTCATTATAAAGTTTTAGCCACCATTGAGAGGACTGAGTCTGAGCTTAGACAGCTTTGATTTTACTCCACAGTTTCTTCTAGTACTAGAATAATGGATCTCCTTACGCTGGGCTATGAACACATTCATTGCTGTGTTCCTCCCCTTTGAAAGCTGAATTTTTAAGTACTGTCAAGGTCTTTGTGACTTTAGTTTATAAAGGAAAATTCTATGCAGTGTTTCTTCAGAATTCCCACTACAGATTCCAAAATGAAATCTAGTTCTAGTTTTTCCATTTAAGGATATTACTATAATCCTCTATTCTGAGGAAAGTCACCTCTTTGAGAAAAAACAAACAAAAAACTAAAAGGCCGCTAGGAAATCATCTGTAGTTGCTTTTGGGGACATTATTTAAAACTGAATTTAGGATTCTTAACTTCCTGTTGTCTTTACCTGTGGTGTCTAAATGCAAAAGAAAATCTCTTGGTCACAGGACTTTGAAATGTTCTCTACGCAGTATAGCAATGATGTCTGTGATTACTCGCAATAAAAACGCTACTTTCCAATGTAAACACCCTATATTATATTTGTACTATCTCATGTATTTGTTGCTCTGCAATTCATGAGGACTCCTTACAGCAGGCATACATACAGCCAAAGGCTTTTCTTGACATCATAGCTAAGCTTGATGCTATTTTTCGTTATACTTTTTAAAGGTTGCCTTTTGAAAGGACCTTCTTTGGGTTCCGAACATGCATTTGATGAGTGCCAAGTTCTACAAATGTGACCATTCTTTAAAATTAAGTTATTTTTTCCCTACTAGGGTAAAAACTTTAGCATTCCTGAAGATTCCTACAAGTGTTAGTTCTGTCAGAAATGAGTGATTCTACACGTGCTTCCCAAATGTGAATCAATGCAAGCCTTATTTTCCCACTATAGCGTATCTAGAGAAAAACCAAGTTCTAATCTGCAAAAAAGCAAAATGTGCTGTATTTTGAGAACTCATCTAACACTTCTTAAAGTATTACATTCAAATATGCCTCCTGATCGATCATCAAGTGCATATTTTATAAATATGCTTTATATTATTTTTCTTTATTCTTATGTCTGTTTATAGAATCAAATTTTTCTTAAAAGGCAATTATCCAAAATCAGCTGTAAAGGTTACTGTGTTTTGACAACATCTAAACTTGTAAATCCAAATTACTGTTTACTTTGAAATATCCAAAGTAGTATATGCTGTTTATCCAATTTGATATATTATATGTACAACATCTCTGGCTTCGGTTACTAAACTATATTCTACACTAATACGTATGATGTGTATTTAGTTTGTAGTAATCTGATTAGAAAAATACTTTAACTCTTAAATTCTTCAAAGTATGTTATGTCAAAACTTCAGCAAAAACACCAGCATGAAAAACATGCATTATAGCTGTTATCCCGAGAAAAGTAACAGGCGAGAAGAGGCTGCTATTCTGCACAATCAGCAGCAATGACAAGTTCAGCGGACGGTTAGCAGCATCATGTGAGAAGTTGCAGTGATGATTTTAAGCTCCCTAAATGAGACGTTAAGTACTGCCACAGCACAGGGGTTCAGTCGCTGAGAACGCTGAGAGAAAGATGACTGTACAACAGAAAAATCACACAGAGTTACACGCCTTGACATTTCACTAGCACGATTGAAAATCTATTCAACAAGCAGCAGATGTAATGTCATTCTTGCTGGAGAAGAGCAATCCAAATCTCAGCATGATTAAAAAAAATTCTCAAGAAAATGACTGTCATATGTCAATCATGCATAAAGCCTGAGACAAAAAAAAAA
>NDGM011221458.1:0-11629 GCA_002564305.1 Octomys mimax
GGCCACCCCAACAGCACCCTCAGCAGCCAAGGCCACCCCAGCAGCACACACAGTCCTAAGGCCACCCCAGCAGCACCCTTAGTGGCCAAGGCCACCCCAGCAGCACCCTCAGCAGCCAAGGCCACCCCAGCAGCACCCTCAGCAGCCAAGGCCACCCCAGCAGCACCCTCAGTGGCCAAGGCCACCCCAACAGCACCCTCAGTGGCCAAGGCCACCCCAGCAGCACCTTCAGGGGCCAAGGCCACCCCAGCAGCACCCTCAGGGGCCAAGGCCACCCCAGCAGCAGCTCGCAGTAGAGAGGGTGACTGCTTGGGCACTTCTTATAACCATAAAGGCCAAAGATAACTCAGTCCCAGTCTGTCTCCACATATTTAGTATTGAAGCATTTATACAAGGTCTTCTTTCCCTAAAGTGTGTATGTGTTTTTTGGTTCTCTCTCTCCCCTTTCCACACATACACATACACACTATATATATATATATATATATATATAAAATTTATATATGCATATATGTGTACATATACACATATATAATATGCATATATATATATATATATATATAACCTTGCTTTATACAAAAATCAACTTCTGGAATCATAAAATGTTTAATTCTCACGAAAAACATTAAAGCGCCACTGGCCAGTAGCTCCCTTAGAACTGGCTTGCCCGGCAGACACACTCCGGGTCCTTCTTGGCTCCAGCAAAGGATTAAACAAGACAAGCCAAAAGCAGGGCGAAAGGTTATTTGAGAAGTGAGGTGAGAACGGGTCTGAAGCAACCGGCCGGGTGGAGCGAACTTGCACCGCACAGAGGAGGAAATGGATCCGAGCAAAACCACCAGCGCACCTGGGCGGAGACGGAGCGCAGCCCACATGGCAGTGCGCGTGGCCTGGGCTCTGTGGCGTGGCTGCACCCCGCGGGGACGCTCGAGAAGTTCTGCCCACCGGTCCCGAGAGGCAGAGCTGTGTGGAGCCGGCTCATTCCTGCAGCCCAAGCCAGGCCCTTCTCCTACTCTCCGTCTCACCGGAGTAGTAAAAACTAACAATAACAGGACTCCAATTGCACGATTACTATGTGCCAAGCACTGTCCTAAGCTGTCTACATCAGCGCGCTCATTTGCACAGCACGCTGCGGGCACGCGGGCCTCGGTTCGCAAACTTCATTCCTGCTGTGCTCCTGCTCACAGCCCGAAGTGCGCGAGAAAGGGACCGAGTGGGGAATCCGATTCCGTTCCTGTCCAGTTTGTGATCAGAATTATAGAAAGAACTCAGTTTGTGACCTGAGGTGGCGCTGCAGGTACTGGCAATTTACCCATTTTAAAACGATGAAGAAATAAAACAAATAATAAAAGTAAAAATAATAAATGAAAATAAAAACGATGACCCTTAAGGAGAGCTGTGTGCTGTGTAGAGGGTCACATGTCTATCCCAGAAGGAGTGACAACAGTAGTGCCTCTCAAAGGCTGAATCCAATAATCAGAAGAAATGCTTCAAGACGTTCTCCAAACTCCAAAAAAAAACAAAACAGTAAAATGATGAAGACTGATTAAAACAACAGGCAAAATAAAGGCAAGGCTTGCTTCTCAAAAAGCTTTCTTCTTCTTTCCAACATTTTGAACATTGATGAAGTCCAGGTAATCTTACGTTTCCAGGACGGGCTGCGACTGCCGCGTTACAGCTAACACAACCTTGCCTACCTCGGCTTTTCTCCAGGCTTCGTTCTAAAGGCTTATTATTTGGCTCTTTGAAGTTTCTGATCTATTTTGATTCAGTTTTTGAACATGGTTTGAAGTGACAGTCACATTCTAGCATGTGAATATCCAATTGTACCAACTCTATTTTTAAAAAATAAACCATCCCTCCCTTCAAAGGGCTGCCTGGCACCTTCGTCAAAAAATAGTTAGCATCTGTATAAAAATGTATTCCTGGGCTCTAGCTCCTCCACTGAGCCACGCACCTGCGCTCTAGCAGCCCAGCTCAGGCTAATGCGGCTTTGTCACGAACTCTGAGAGCAGGAATTTAAAGTTCTGCGACTTTGTTCTTTTTTCAAAACTACCTGGCTAGGCTGTTTTGGCATTCTTTGTATTAACTGTAGAGCTCCTTGCCAATTTCTGCAAAAATAAATAAATAAAGCCTGCTCCTGCTGCCTGAACCTCAGATCAATTACAGAGAATTGTGGCCTTCGTGGCGAGTGCTTACTCAGAGGTTCAACATCCCTCGGCACAACTTACCATTTTTTAGTGGACAATATTTGTACTTCTCGAATTTATTTCACAATTACATCGTGAAATATAAAACATAACTGCTGTATACAGGCGTCTTTATATAATATGTAAATTCTGTGTCCCTAAATCATGCATGTATTTCTAAAGTCATTCCTTTTAGATGCTATCATAAGTAGAAATCCACTCTTAATTTTAATTGTAACGTTTTTATGGTTCTGTTGCAGGTGAAGCTGGAGCTGGAGATGCACCAAGGTGATGCTTAGTGAGCGCTACACAGGGTCAGGTCCACTCCGATTGGTGGAGACAAAGGCAAGGACCAGGTGCCTTCCAGGGTGGAGGATTTAGTGCCCTGCTCATTTTGGTCAGCTTTGGGGCTTTAGCAGCGATGGGGAACCACATACCTATCATTCCATTTGCACCAGCACCCATCTGTCTTCTGGTGCAGCCACTCCCCCAAGAAGCAGGTGCCCTGCTCAGCCACGGGGCCACAGAAAGGAGGCCACAGAAGGGAGGCTGTGAGTGAAGGCTGTGCCTGTTATCTCCTCATGCGAGCTGTTCTCTGCACATTTCATAACTCCCAAAATAAGAAAACTACTATTTTTTCCAATTTTTCAACCAAGAAACCTTAGACACAACGATGAAGCTGCAGCCCGTGGCACACAAACATCAGTCTGGCCTGGACCTGGGCCTGGGACTGGAACTGGAACTAATCTGTGAATCTGACCTTCAGCCCTGATCCCAGGTTCACAGACCCTCCCCATCCTGCCAGGCCCGGGCTGCCCCTACAGGACTGCCTGCCAAGGAAGGAACCCCAGATGTTTGCAGATACAGCGGGGTGCAGCCAAGTGGGCTCAGGGGCAGCCGAGGCCAAGCCCCTCCTCTGCCCAACCCAGCCTGGCTCCAGGCTGCTGAGCAGCCTGCGGTGGGTGCAGCGGGCACTCAGGGTTGCTTATGCCCAGCAGCGCGTCTCTGCTCCACTGCTCTCCCACCCCAAAAGATGCAGCCTTTGCTCCGCTGGGACTGTCCCCGGCCCTTAACCCTGAGCTCCACAGCCCTAAGTCTACTGTTGCTGTGACCCTGCTTTTATACTGGCTGCTACTGAAAACCAAGCCTTCCCTTTGGGAATCTGAGTTCTTGCAAAAAGCTCGTAACATTGCCACGACTGATAGCATTGCCTCAGAAATGGCCATTAAAAGAACGAATTATATTCTCACAGGAATAAAAACCACATTCGGCGAGGGAGGCCGTCTTGTCCTCTGATCCTGCTCTTTCCACCTCTAATAAGTGTGACCTTGAAGCCACAGGAGGCCTGGCCAGCCAGCTTGCGGGCCCAGTGCTGAGGCAGGTGCTCGGCTCAGGACAGAGCCGGCAGACCCAGCCTCCGGCTGCAGGGCACAGAGCAGCTGCTGCTGTGCTGCTTAGCTGCTGAGCTGGGCCCCGCCCGGAGCCGGCTGCAGGGCAGGGCATTACCACTACCCCTTCCTGCACACGAGGGATGTCTGGTTGTGGATCCAAATCCCAGAAGCACGCAGAATGGAGATGGACACAGCTACCCGCGGCAGAGTATGAGCCTCGCCAGTGCCTTCAGAGCGGGGCATGGTGCTGGCTTGCTCCCCTCGGAGGCCTCCAAACGGGCGCCATCACTCTGCTGTGAGAGACAAGCACACCTGAAGTCAGTGGGAGCCCGGAGCCGTGTGGCGTCACATAGCTCATCAGAGACAGAGCTGAGACCCAGTCCCAGCTGCATACCTGAGCTCACCAGGAACACCTCCCAAAGAAGCTGATTTGAGGTGCTCACCCAGCACCCTGGCAGCTAACTGAGGTGTCCAATGCCCCAGTATCTACCCATTCCATGCCAGTAGCACTTTCCACCTTGGACAACCAAGGCTGTCTCCAGAAATTACCAATAACACATAGGGGGATAATTACCCCTGGGTTTGCAAGTTAAACGTCTATACCCAGTGCGCTCAGACCTTGCCTGCAAACCCCTGACACTGATGCTGGTTAGCTTTAAGACAGAGTGAAAGAAATTCATCGGAATGGTACTGGATGATTCCTAAAAGCCCAGCGATGCTGGTACAGCACTGTGGGATTTTACCAACGCTACAGCAAAGTCAAATTCCCCAGTGACAAGGGAAGCCAAGCAGCACCCAGAGAAGTGGAGGGACCCAAATGCTCTATTATGCTGGCAGGCACAGGGGAGCTCACGACCCCAAGTCCAAGCCCTGGATCTGGGCTACGGGACCACTAGCCCAG
Organism: Octomys mimax; assembly: GCA_002564305.1. NCBI lineage: Eukaryota > Metazoa > Chordata > Mammalia > Rodentia > Octodontidae > Octomys > Octomys mimax. The sequence continues at coordinate 4,482 of NDGM011221458.1, forward strand.
TTTGCACAGGGAAGGGCAAGCTGAACAAAGGCAGCAGCTTAAAGACGACAGGCTCACAACTTGCGCATCTGGTCAGAGCGGCTGTGCAGCAGCTCATGTGGGGAGGAGGGGACACAGCAAGGGACAGACACTGTTGTGATCTTGTGCTTAAAGGCAGACAAAGCAAAACCATACCATCATCCCAGAGGGGCTTCGGGCTGAGCCCTTGGAGAGAGGAGTCATCTCAGAAAGTTCTGATTTTCTGTCTCATTGCTTCAGGGAAAGATTCAGAGAAGGAGAAGGGACTAGGGAAGGCCAGGCTGCAAAAACACTCCAAGGGAAGAGCACTGCATTCTTCCAACAAATATTTAACAGGCATTTCTTGAAGGCCTACTATGTGCCACAGGCATTCCTTGAAAGCCTACTATGTAGCAGATGCTTGGGGCCCGAGCCCCATCCCCTGGGCTTCCCGTTCCAGTGGGGAGGGCACCAACCATGCACAGAGAGAATAAGGGACAGAAGAATAGGTTAGGTGATGGCAGGTACAGTCTGTGTAAGAGTAGAGGAGGTGGCAGGCTCCATGGTAACAGCAAGTTCTGTTGGAAAGAGTCCGGCCAAAGCGTCCCCGCCACATTCAGTTCACTGCTCCCAGTCCTGTGTCGAAAGAAGGGGGCCAGAGGGGCCAGAGGGGCAAATCCTCTGTCCCTGTGTCTGCAGCACCAACTCCAGCCACTCAGCCTCAGCAGGAGCCTCTGCAGGGACAGCCAAGGCCGCGGGGCTCACCGCAGTGCTGGACAGACAGCAAGGGTCTGTCCAGTTTGGCTTTTCTAGTGGAAAGTAGCTTTCCTTCCTGCAGAAGATGCCAGGCAGAACAATGGAAGAGTGCCTGTGTCTGGAGACAAGCCCAGGATGGCCTGAAGGCGGGCAGAGGGAATGCGCAAGGACACAGAGTTCAGGGTGAGAGCCTCACAGAGCGCGCAGCTTCAGCTTCCGGCTCGGTGGAGCCTGCTCTGTCCTCTTACACACTGGTCCTCTTTTTAAAAAGCCAACAAACTGTAAATAATTGTGTACAAACTAGGTTTCCACTCCAATGAGCCTGTGCTAAATAGTCTGATGAAGAAAAATCAAGCCATCTCAACTGCCGTTTCCGTCGCCCGCACTGAGCACCACACTTACACTGTAGGAGCAGCGACTGTGGCGTGTCCTGTGTGAGGGTCTGTCCTGGTCACTCTCCTGCTGCTGGGCCCTGACTCAGCCTCTGATGGTTGTCGAGATGCGCTGCAGTCCCCAAGGGCATGCCAACAAATGCGTAAGTCACATTTTGCACATGTGAGCACTGCGATTCCCTTCTGGTTAATCTACTTAAGCCCACTTGGCATTCAGTGTTTATGAGATTTCCATTTGGCAGGTGTAACTGCAGTGGAAGAGCACAGATCACCCGCCGAGCCACAGGCCCTCCAATGCCAGCGCCCCCTCGGTGCCCCTTGTGCAGAGTCTGCGGGCTGAGACCAGCCTTCTACAAAAGGCACCAAAGAGGAAACTGGAAGCGACTGGGCAGGACCAATCCGCCCTGCTTCCCAGTGTCCACAAGGCCAAGGGGGAGAGGATTCTGCCGCCTGCTGCCCCTCACTCCCCTCCTGGGCACCCCAAAAGAGATCTCGGGTGCTGGATGAGCACAGCCCAGGCCAGCTTGCCTGATGGAACCCTAATGAAAGCCCTGCCTCATTTTAAATTTCCCAATAGCCACAAATTTTAAAAATATAAAAGAAATAGGTGAAATAAATTTTAACAATGTATTTATTTTATTTAACCCAATGTAACCAAAATGTTATCATTTTAGCAAATGATAAGGAAAACTATTAATGAGCTGTTTCACAGCCTGATGCTGCCAGGGGCCACTCAGCGCCATGAGGGCAAGCTGCACGTCAGTGCTACCTTTGGCTTGCGGGCATCCATGAATCCAGGTCTCCTGCTGCCGAGCGCCTAGCTCCCCACACAGGGCCTCTGCACAGGGGCACTGGGTGCAAGCACTGGGATGTGGAGTGCTAGCCTGCACCCCTCATCTGTGGGGCGTCAACCAAACAAGAGATGCTCCCAAATTCACACTGGGTTGCTGTGCCGGCCCCGTGGCTGTGCCGTAGGGCCAAGGACAAGTGGGCTCCTCCTGCCGGGAGAATTAGCTCTCTCCTATCATACACAGCAGCAGGCACAGGCTTCCTTCCCTGCAGAGGGCCAGCATGCCCCGTGAAGGATGCTACAGCCTGCCTGGGGACAGAGCCAGGGCCAGGCATAGGCCTCGGAGGCCAGCCTGCTGCTCAGGGCATGTGAGAGGGCACTGCTCGGGACAGCCTGCTGCACTCTGCCATGATGGCGGCTGCGCTGGCCTTAATGCTAATGCACACAGCCAGCAAGCAGAGTGTCCCCTGGGCAGCAGGACAGAGAGGGGCCAGGCTGCCACCCAGACGAGCATGCTGCCTCCCACTCCATGCTCTGACACAGCCCTCGCCTCCTGACCACTGTCAGACCGTTCAGCTTCGGTCCTCACAGGGGCCCCAACCACAGACGGACGGACGGCCGGCATTGGTGCTTGGGCCAGTGGGCACACGCTACCCTGCTGCTGACTTCAAGCTGTCCACAGTGCATGCTAGAACAGGGCACAGAAGGCTAAGCGAAGGACACCACAGAGCTCTCCAAGAACCACAGTAGCAGTCGCACGGCAATGAACCCCGCCTACCCAGAACCCACTCCTCTTTCTAATGACCCCAAAAAATGTGGGCCAACTATGTAACTACCTTCCTGTAACTGGGCCTGCAATGGACTGTGAAGGACGCACCTCACCCGGGGAACTGATCAAGCCCCTAGGTGACCTTTGGGACCTACTTCTGCCAGCTTCCCACATACACAGCAAAATCCATTGTGATGCCAAGCCTGTGGCCACAAACACCAAGCATCTCCTTCCTCCAGCCCTACCGTGCCATCTGGTCTGGCTGCACAGGGCTTGGGTCACCAAGAGCAGCAGGCAGAGCTCAGTGAGACAGCAGGTGCCTAGGATTTGGGTCACCGTGCCAGGGACTTGAGGTTTCCCAGCTAGCTCATCCTGCGTGAAGATCCGGAGGCTGGGTAACTGCACCTCTCTGCAGTTTGTGCTGTGAGGCACAAGTCCTCCTCCTCAAAGGATGGACCAAGTTGCGGACAGTGGAAGAGCAGGAGAAAGAGGACCTGGAGCAAGGGCAGAGTGTCCCCCAAGAAACACAGCCAGGGCCCTGGCAACTCCCTCCTCCTATCTCCAAGGGGCAGAGCCTTCCCAGGCTGCCCTTTCAAGCAGAAGAAAGAGGAAAGGGGTGAGGACAGCACAACAGGATTCCAAAGCAGAGGACACACCCTGTGATAGCCTCTCCCAATCCTGAGCTGCCAAAGGGGCCACATAGCCCATGACACGGGCAAGGGCAAGCTGAGAGGCACCGAAGCCACGCCCAGCACTCCTGGGGAGCAAGTTCCGTCTTTCTGGCTGGCAGCATATGGGGGCAGAAAAGGAGGGTCTCCCCTGAAAAAGAGTGTAAAGAGCAGGCCTTGACAAAACTATTAGCAGCAGCACAAAAGCAGTCTGCAAAGGGATCTTAAGACCCAGAGAGCCCACCTGCTCAAGGCTGCACGGCAGAGTCCACTGAGGACTGCAGGCCTGGGGCCGGCACGCACTCCATCTCCGGGCCTATATGTTTAGCCACATGTTTAAAGCTAACAACCACTAGCACTCACCCTGCACAAGCATGGAGTGCCACATTTAGTCTACAGTAGAATCCTCCCAGGAGGGGGCAGCTTTTGTCCCCACTTTACAGAACATGATGACAGGGACACAAGTAGACAGCGTATGGAGCCTCACACAGCTTGTGAAGTAAGTGGAAGCAGGATTCAAACTCTGACTTCTGCCTGAAAGAGTGCAGAACTGCTGCACAGCAGGTGCCTGCCCCTCCACCAGGAGCTGTGGCAAGCCCCTGTCGGGAGGCCAGGTAACCCCTGTGTCGGGAGGCCAGGGCAAGCCCCTGTCGGGAGGCCAGGTAACCCCCGTGTCGGGAGGCCAGGGCAAGCCCCTGTCGGGAGGCCAGGTAACCCTCGTGTGGGGAGGCCAGCCTTGGAACAGTCCTGCCACAGCACAAAATGTCCAGGAGATGGCAAGCACATGGATCTGCTCCAGCCTCGTAGCCTCCTCACCACACGCAAAGAATAACACCCTGCTGGGTGCCTTACGTGTGCCTTATCACTGTGCTCTAAGTAACCAGCCTCGAAAGCCAGAGATCAAAAATGCCCTTCGAATCCGCTCAGCAGACTGCTGGGACACACTTCTGGGCGTGGCTGGTGGGCTGTGGAGGCATGGCCTTGGGGCCTTTTCCCCTTCCCCTTTCCTCTGGAACTGTTTGTCTGCTCTGATGGCCACCCTGAACTCGGCAGATTTGTTCCTCCATGCCCTCTACGTGTGCGTCCCTGGAGCCGGCTGGCCCTGGACTGAATGGTCTGAAATGGCAAGCCAGATTAACCTTGCCTCTTAGGGCTGTGGGTGGCGGTGCTGTGTACAGTGACATGGTTGGCCACCCACTCCTAACACTCCTGTTAGGAGTTGGCCACCCACTCCTAACACTAGTGAGCATCACACTGGGTTCTGGAGAAACAGAGAAAGGAGACGGCCAAGGTGAGCGGGTGTGGGCACCACTCCCAGACCCCACGTCAGGAGCCCAGGCAGCCACCACCATGTTCCAAGGTTGACTGCAAGTGAAGGAAACAGCACTTGGCCAAATTCCATGTTTTGTCATCTCTAGTGTGGTGATTTATTAATAAAATGTGCTTCCTCCAAGAAATAATTTGAAATTAGATGAAAAAGTAAAAAGCAATTGCAGAAGTGAAATGAGTCTATTTATCACTCTCCCTGTCCTGGGTCTGCCGCGACGCCTCCCACTTGTGTGCACGGTCTCCGGGCTGAGCGGCCAGGGGAGGAGCAAAGTGGGCAGTGCCCACCTTCAGGGGAAGCGCCCAGGCCTCACGCCAACCATCCCCCCGCCACCCCATGGAGCCACCAGTAGGGCAGAGTGGGGCTTCTCTCTGCACCTGCGGGAACAAAGCTGGAGTCCCAGCAGCACCAGCTCAGGGCTCCCCAGCTCTGAAGAAACATCTGGCCCAGGCCGGCATCACAGGCAGCTGTATGCTCCAACGTCCATCTCTCTTGCAGCCAAGCTGGTGGAGTGCATGCACAACAGTGTCCTTCCTGCCCAGGTTGCCAAGGGACCCCAGGCAGCGCCAGACCCAGGACCCTCTTTGGTGCTGCCAAAACCCATCAGCCAAGTGGGAGGCTCCATTCTCTCGCAGCTTCTGCCCCAGCTGCCTATGCACCTCCCTCACCTCTGGTGGACCAGAGAAAGCATAGTGAAAAATAAAGCCACCAAACAGAAGAGCTCCTGTCATCCTGGCCTGACCTCAGTCTTGAGAAGGCAACAGCACACACATGCTGTCACCCTATCCCCAGTCCTGCCACGCTTCTCTCAGCCACTGATGGCTCTGGGCAGAGGGTGCACCTGAGGCAGGTCCCCGAGGTCGTGGACCCCTTTGCCAGTATCCCCAGCCCTTCCCAGCAGAGTCAGGGCTGACCAGCGAGAGACACCACTCAGTCCCCACCTGCTCTGCCATGTGTACCTGCCCTCGGGCCTCCTGGCACACCGGCTGTGGGCCTGAGAGTGGGCAGAGAGGACAGCAAGTGCTGAGAGTGGGCAGCGTCTAAGACAGGGAGCGCAGACGCCCGATCACAGCTGGATGAGTCTGCAGACCCAGCGGGCGTCTGCAGCTGCCAGGGCCGCCTCTGCAGGACAGAAAGTGGGGCTCCACTCCCACATGGCCCAACAGCTTTACTGGGTACGTAGCTCATGCACCACACAAGGAACCAACCTAAATGGCATAATTCTCTGCTGGCTTTCAGTCTGTCCCCAGAGTTGCACAACTATCACCAGAGAAACTTCAGGACATTTGTATCACTCTCCCAAGAAGTGCCATCATCCGTTAGCAGCCACCCTCACTTCCTGCCAGCCTCTGTCCACACGTCTACTCTGGACTCACAGAGCACGCATCACGCCTGTGTGTGGCTTTCGTCACCAAGGTTCACTCGTGTCACACCATGTACCAGTGCCTCATGCCTTTCATGGCTGAGTGATACTCCCTTGTCCGCATAAGCTATATTTTGTTTATCTATTCATCTGTTGATGGATAGATTGTTTCTGAATTTTATTTACTGACTACATATTGGGCTATATATATATTCACATGCAAGTTTTGTGTGATATGTATTTTATTTTTAATAAAATGTGTGGGATATGTGTTCATATTTCTTATTTGTGGAGGCATCAGGTAACACTATACCTACTGTTTTTGCAAAGGTGCTAAAATATATTACATCCCCACCAGCAATGTATGAGGGTTACAATTTCTGCACAATATTTATTATGTCCTTTCTATTTTATCCAGAATCATGAATGTATGTCCCTAACAATCATTGCATATCTTCTGGGTATCTAGTGGACACTTAAGGATCTCACTTGGAGAATTGTCACTCAGAGCCTTTGACCATTTTAACTGAGTTTTTTTGTTTTGTTTTGTTTTGTTTAGGACGGGGTCTACAGGGTCTACAGGGTCTGCAGAATCTCACTACGTAGATAGGACTCATAGTGATCTGCCTGTGTGCAGCCTCTCAAGAGCTGGGATTACAGACGTGTGCCACCATGCCCAGTCCCCATCGCCCTCTCAGAGCACCCCCGTGGGCAGGGCTGGCACAGCATGCTGGGGATCAAAACCCAGCTGCTGGGTCTGCCTAAACAGGCACTTTAATCTGTTAAGCTATTTGGCTGGCCCTAATTCATTTGTTTATTAAATCAATCAATCAATCAATCTCTCTCTCTCTCTCTCTCTCTCTCTCTCTCTCATGTATTTAGGACAGGGCCTACAGGGTCTGCATTGTCTACGGGATCTCACTATGTAGATCGGACTCATAGTGATTCTCCTTTTTTCAGCCTCTCAAGAGCTGGGATTACAGGCACATGCCACCACGCCCAGTCTCAATTGCCCTCTCAGCAAAAGCTGTCAGGCTCAGGTTGCTGTGGTTTGAGCCCCACAACTCAAGCCAGCCAAACCTGCCC
>NDGM011221459.1:0-15906 GCA_002564305.1 Octomys mimax
AGAGTAGGAGCCTTCTCCTGAGCCCCGCGGCTGTGCTCTAGGCGGCAGCACTACGGGCTCACCCAGGGGTGCCCAGCCTCCAAGGAGCTGCCTGCTGTGGCTGAGGCCCTACCAACCCCAAGCCTCTGCCCCAGACAGCGGCTGCCTGGACACAGCCTGTCAGCCATGCAGCCAAAAAACCAACAGGGCCCCTTGCCCGGCACTGAGCGCCTCTTTTTTTTTTTTTTTTTTTTTTTTTTTACTCCTTGTAAACAGTCTGGAGTGACTGGGATTAAAGTCTGCAAGTTGCTGGTATCGCTTTTCGGGAGAGCCAAGTAATCCACAGGGATTAAAGAAGCAGCCGTGCTCATCTCCCACAAATGAATATCTGTCAGAGGCATTGACCTGTTAAAATAATGAATTTAATGTGCAGCAAACCGCACATGGCAGCGGCAACGCAACACGGCCTGGCAAATTGTTTTCCACGTGTTCTAATGAGACTTTTAAGGGAACAGGGCCGCTGGGCAGGTTGCCCCGCCCCCAAGGCCTCCGCATCCCCACCTCTGAAATCCTCCCACACGGAGAAAGGACGCTGGTGCTGCACACTCCATCAGCCCCCTCCCCATGCAGTTGAGGAAAGGCCGTTGTCACACTCGGTCTTCCACAGGGGTGTCACTGGCTTTGTGGTGCATCCGGGGCTTCTTCTAGTGGCTCTCCCACAACCCTTCCCTGGTGAGGCCCTGGGCCCTCCATGAGTTTATAAGAGGCCACATCTCTCTTTTTACATTAAGAAAAACAAGCCCAGAGGGGGGACCCGAGTTACCCTCGGTTACCCACAGTGTCCACGTTTGGCCCCCTGCCTGGTCCTCTGGGAACACTGGAAGTGGCAATTTGGAGCGGCAGGGAGAGCAGGAGTCGAGCACTCAGCCCAGTGCAAGCAGAGCAGGCAATGGGGCCCTGAGCTTTGCCCAAGCAGCCCCAGCCTCTGCAGATGTGAGGGGACCTCTCCAGTCCGCTCATCTACAGTCTCATGAGTGACTGCCCCTCAGACCAGTGTTGGGGAACAGGCTTCTTCCTTCAGCCCCCTAGGGATCCTGCCCTTCTCCGTGCCCCTCCAAAAGGTTTCTTCCCATCTTCCTGTGCCCAGGGCTGGTGTTAGTGAGCAACTCAAGGGATGTGCAATGCCCTGTCTTGTTTTCTTCTTCCTTTTGTTTCTTAAGGAATCATTTGAGTCAGAGTTTCCAGGTCTCAGGTACTTGAAGCTAAGATATGTTCGCCCACTTATGGTTTGGTTTGGTGGCAATCTTCTTGTGGTGGTATCTCTGAGACCCCTTAGCCACCCTGGAACCAGCTCCTATGTGTGGCCCTCAGAGCGGAGAGAGGGTGATAACTGGAGAAAAGCCTTGTCCTCTCATTCCAGAGCACACGTTTCTGGGTGTGTACCCCCCAGTGTCGCTTGTAGGACTATGACCCTGTCATGGGCCTATACATTGGGAAGGGGGCATCATGGTCAGATGACCTGGCACAGCCAAGGGCCTTCAGGTTCATGGCCCTGTGTTGAGCAGGACAGGAAACCCAGAGAGTTAGAGTAGGTTATTCCTGCCCTGTGGAGTCCCACATTCTTCCCCCAGAGTCACACATTCACATATGACAGTTGTGTCCCTCAGCAAGACAAGATGTGACCACCCCAGAACCAGGTACACCCTTCAAAATTAGTCAAAGTGAGAACCTACCCTGCTAAGGCAGGGACGCAAGGGCACCCCAGCAAGGGTAAGAAGGCCAACTCAGGGTCTGAAAGAGCAGAATCAGGAGCAGCAAGGTGGTGGTGGTGATGAGCACATGGTGCGGTCAGGGTGTCCACAGCCCAAATCCCTGGGCTTTGGCTGTGGGTAGGAGTGGGCCCCTCTGCCAGCCAGGATGCAGGAAGCATGAGGAGCCAGGGAGGCACACGACCAAAGCTGGGCTGAGCTTAAGGCTGCTAGCCCTGTGGTGGTGGGGGGGGGGGATGCTGGGAATGGCAACATACTGCCCAGTTCTTGGGTCTCCTCATCTACAGTCTCATGAGTGACTGCCCCTCAGTACAGCCAGGGGCACCACTGCAAGACAGCTGGGAAGGCTTTCCCCAGACCCAGTATAAGTGCATAGACCTTAGCCACACTGCTGCTGGTCCATGCTATCAGGGGGCCAGCAGCACAGGCGTTTCTTCTGGTGCCAAGCCAAGACCTCCCCAAATGGGCTTGTCAGGCTCTGGAAGGTCAGCCAGCACAAGGCCCAAGATTCTTGCACCTTCAGTTCCTTGTCTCCTCCATCCCCTGTAAACAGCCCTCCTGCCATGAGCTCCTGTGACAGCTCATTGTCCCTTGGCTCTGCACATCTATGACCACACCAGACCATTTTCTCTTAGATCTTGTTGCTCAGGTTAAGCGCCACCAACAAATGTTACGTAGGCCTACTGAGTATAAAATTAAGGGCAGCATACTCCTGAACTGAGGAAACCACCCGCAAATCAGACTTATGCAGGAATCATGCACCACAGAAGACTTATTCGGAGTTCACAGAACAGGAAGTTGTCTCAGAGGGTCAGGCAGTGCTAGAATGGAAGGAGGCGGCACCATCCAGAGCCAGCCTGTTGTCTGCTGGGGATCCGCATCCTGTGGCAGGGAGTGGAGCACAAAGAGCTCCAGAGACAGATCTGAGACCTCCAGCCAGAGCCGGTCTCCCTGACACCTCCTGAAGCCACTGTGGAAGGCGAAGGGAGATGAGAGGACAAGGACAGGAAGCCTGCTTCCCTTTTCCCAGTGAGCATGGGGATGAAGGAGGAGGTGGCCTCAGCAGACAAGGCCAGGGCTTTGGTACCTGCACTCATACCTGCCACATCTGCTCCTGGGACTCGAGGGAGTCACACAAGACAAGTGGCCTGGGACAGATGGAGACTCACCCTTGCTTGCTGCCAGGGTGCTACATCCACCTAGCTTTGGCTAGAAAGTCTCTGGATGCTACTGTACACCCCTCCCATCCCACTGCCTCCAGACAGCCTTCCGGCCCATTCAGGGCTCCTCCACCCCCACAGCCCACCTTCCTGGCTCACTCAGCAAGGCATCAGGAGTGGGACAGGCTCCTATTTGGAGAACCTGCACAATGGTTAGGAAGCTCTGATGCCCCATACACTGCCCAGCCCTACCAGGTAGCAGCTTTGAAAATGAGGCAGAGAGCTGTGCAGAGACCCAAAAGAGAAAAGAGGCTGAGGACAAGCTGCATTCCGCAGAAGCTGGGAGGAGGAGCCCTGTGCCTCATTTCTGCTGAGGAAGTAAGGTGAAGCATGCCTTAGGACAACTTGCGTGAAGAACATCAGGAACAGGGTGGTCTGTGGCCCATTTTCTTGTAGAACATGGTAAAGTACACCTTCCAGTGCCATGAACATAACCAGGACGGCAGGACAGAAGCAGCACCCTGAGACAAGACCCAAGACTCCCTCGCTGCTACTCACGTGAGACATATGCATGCGTGTGCACACGCGCACGCACGCACGCACACACACACACACACACACTTGCCCGCCCTCTCACGCACTCTCTCCCACGCCCATAGCACACACTCACGTTCTCTTTGTCTTCTTCAGGCACGGCAGCTCCCTCCCGCAGGCCTGTTTTCTTTTCTGGCTCCCTGCTGATTCCCAACACCCACAGGCCTAGGCTCACTTTGCCTCCTGCATTCATAAGAGCTGGATTTGGAGCAAAAGCTGGCAGCCACTCGAGGGGTCGGGGGAGCCCACCAGCATGCCTCCCCATGCCTTCCTGGTTGATTTCTTGTTTCTTTCACTGGCTACAGGGATCAGCAGGAAGGTGGTCACAGGCTGGCCATCCTGGAGGCAAGGCAGGGGACACCCTTCCTAGTCTGGCTCCACTGCCAGGTGGAGGTGGGGAGGCAACTGAGGGGCCTGGACTCTGTCCCTGCTTGGGCCCTGGCCCTGTCCCTGAGCTTAGGCAATCACTGATCCCTAGACTCAGTTTCCTCACCTGTCCAACCGAGGTCCACATGTTTCCCCACATCGTGGCACCTGAGTGGTGTCTTACATCCAGACAGATTTAAATTTGAGAGGGAGGATTGGATTTTGAAAGGGAGAATTCTTAAAAGCAAGGCTCCAAGAATATCTTTTTCCATGTTTGCTCACATTCTGCAGCTTTCTAAAAAGCCACCGCGTGGGTGACCAAAAGAAGGTATGAGGATTGCCTTCCGAGGAATCAGGCCATGCTAACCCTCGACTGAGGAAGGCTTGCCTTCGCATCAGCTGTTTCACAGCTCTCGTTAGGGGCTCACGTGCCAGTCCTGGGGTTGTCTGGCCTCCACGTGCCCCACTGCAGTTCTTCATGCAGGTCTAAGGTGGCGCCAGCCTCCTCCTTGCCTGAAGCTCCCACTCATTTGTCACTTGCTGGGCTCCAACAAAGCCCACTGGGTGCAGACCACAGGGTAAAGGTGGCGGGTGGAGCAGGGAGCACACAGCAACAGCAGCCAGCATCGGGTCACCGTCTGGCTGAGAGACATGACACACATGACACAATCTCGAGAAGGGGGCCACCTTTCATTAAAGTGAGCAGCTGGGGTTGCACTTTAGGGCTGCCTCTTGCACTGCAGGCAGAGGGACTGTGAGCTGACGTCAGAAGAGATGAAAGCTTTCCAGAGGCCCAGGGTGGTGGCAAAGAGGACTGTAGAGCCTTGAGTCCCCCAGAGCCTGCCAGCCAGTGTGCAGGAGAAAGAGCGGGCATCTGAGCGGGAGATACGGCTTGGGAGCCGAAACCTGTGTTCTGGCTACAGCTGTGTCCATAATGAGCTTCCTGGACAACACTTCTGAGCCCTCGTTTCCACCTCTACAAACTGCCGTGGCCTGTAGGACTCCTGGCAGAACATGGGGGCCACATGCCCTTTTAGGGGTTTGAGGAGAGGGGATGGGAACAGAAGTGAAAAATCTGTGCCAGAGACCAGCAAAGCCTATATGTGAATCAAATGGTGGGAAAGAAAAAGGAAGGAGTAGGAAAGGAAGAACTTCGGCTAAGTGACTTGGAATATCCCAAGTTCACGGGCAGGCAGTTCTTACGTGAGTGGGAACAGGACAATAAAACATAGCACCAGACCACAGAAAGATGAGACCTTTGAATCCTCCATACTCCCACGGAGACAGCCCCCGGGAGCTGGGAGTGCCTGGTCTAACACGAAGTAGGTGCTGGGTTGTTCGCAGATGGCTCTGGCTTGTTTATGCTCAGAACATTTCCTTCATGGCAGTCAGGAAGCCGCCGTTCTGCTCATTTGGTGGAGCAATTACGTCAGTGCCAGCCCCGGCCTTATCCTCAGGGAGCAAGCACTTGTTGCCAGCTCTCCACCAGAGGCTGGGCTATCCTGCACCCTCCCCACTCTGGCCTTCTGGGTGGGACATTCTTACAGCCAGGAGGCAGACACGTGACAGCACTCCAGGGCCTCTGGCACAGGTCCTGCCCCACACTGCTGTCCACATACCATCCGCTTTCCTCTCAACCTCCAGGGCCACCAGTCCCGTCCTGCCTACTGCACGGAACCATCCCAGGGTCCCACTCACTGTCTTAGTGGCTCAGGCTGCCTACTGTTTCATTTACTCCTGAGCAAGGAGAGGTGGCACCCCTTTTACCAGGCAAAGAAAATAAGCCACCAAGACTAAAGTAGCTGCCCAGAGAAGCAAGGCAAGTGAGGACAGGGCAGGGATGTGCACTCCCATGGGCCTGGCTCCAAGGTCCACACTCACACTCCCTCTCCCCACTGCTGCCTGCTCTTGAGCAATGAATATGAATCCGCCTTGCAGCTCCTTCTGTTCTGAGGGTCAGCATCCCTCCCTGCATGGCAGGCCATGTTCAAGCCAGGGCAGGCCTCAAGTAGCTCGAGGCCCACCCTCCCTACCCAGGCCTCCCAGTAGGCCTGTGGCTCAATGGGCTGCTGGATACAAGAGCAGAGGGGTCATGTGATGACTAGCTTCTGCTGCCTCTGCTGGAAACTCCAGGGTGGACCATTCTGTGAGTACTTCACAGAGGACGCCCCTCCTCCCACCCCATACCATCCCTAGCTTGCTTGATTTCTCCCCCAAGATCCTCACTTCGAGATCTGGCCTGGTTGAGATCTGGGGTCAAGAGGAGGAACAGAAGGTCCAGGAACCCTGCCAGGGTTGATTCAGGGACCTTCCAAGTGTACAGTGTGCTCTGTCTTCCCATGAAGGGAGTGAATTTTGGCACCACGGGTGCGGCTAAAGCTTAGCAACCTTCTCTCAATCCTCCAGCTGACCTCCTGGCCAGCACGGGCAGAGTATGGACCTGCCCACCTCCCCCTGCTGTTCACCCTGGCCAGAGCTGGAAGGAGCACAAGCCCTCTCCAATGAGGGCTCCCAGCTCTCTCTCCCTCTGCTGCCCTCCCCTAAGAAAGGGAGGATCAGGGCTGCACACCTTCCACACACAGGCAGACCCTTTCTGACATTGTACCTTTCTCAAGTGGGTCCCACTGTAACTCCCAGCCTTCCAAAGCAAGTGCCAGGTGCGAGGAGTCCCCCAGGTCAGTTCCCATCTCCTCCGCCTTTTCTCCTGACACAGAGTCCCAGTGGCTCCCTGAGAAGAACATTCTAGAAGGACAAACCCCCTCTCCCCAGTATGTCTTTCTTGAGTTGTGATCACAACGACACTTCTGGAATCACTGCAGAGAAATAGTATCTTCTTCACTTACAAATCTCATTCATTTATAAGCCTAGGTAATGAAAACACAGAAAGGCAAAATGAATATTACTAACAATGGCCTGTGCAGTTGGTAGCATTAATTGAGCCCCTTCTGGGTACCAGGCTCTGCTTTAGGCACCGAGGAAATAAAAAGGAACAGGCCAAAGGCCTGGCCTTGAGGGACACAGGACCATATGCATGTAAAAGGAAGCCAGAAGCCCTCCTCCCCCTACTTGTACCCCAAATCTACCTACTACATGCACCAACTAGCTGCTAGACACAGGTCAGCACAAAGTGATGGCCCAGTATTCCTGAGGGAATTGTCACTGCACCAACCTTTGCCAGGACAGAAAGCCTGGCCTTCAGGAGCACGCATGCTCTCTGACAGCAGGCGCCCACACCACAACTGAAGGAGCTACGAGCCTCAGGCCAGTTCCTGAACATCACTGAGCATTAGTTTCTCCTTTTAAAAACTGATCCATGACCTTCTTCTGGTTTGAGGAGTGCCCTGCAATGTTTTTGTTATTATCAGTATTAGCTTCACCAAATTCTAAGAGGCAGGCAGGGTATATATTATTTTGGAAATGAGGAAAATGAAAGAGAGGCCAAGTAACTTGACCCAGGTCACATAGTGAAAGAACAAAGCCCAACCAAATCTTCTGGGTCTTTCTTCACAGCTTGTTCTGGGTTGGGCTATGCCGCCTTCAAAGTCCCTTCCACTCTGCAAATGCTGTGACTCTGTAGAAGGAAGGGGGGTGCTTCAGCGCCCCAGTCCAGGCTCAGAGGCACAAGGTGGTCCTGAACATGACAGGCCAGAGCGCTGGGGAGGCCAGCACTGGGCGGAAGTGGCGGGACTGCAGGATGCTCGTGCATAAATCAGACTTGCCCGTACTTGACCAAGGTTGAAAACTCTGTGTTGCATAGTAATTAGATTTTTCGACAGCGTTCCCCCTCTGGTTTATTTATCCAGCAGTAATTACTGCCAGCAGAGCTCAGTACTGGCGCTGCTCAGCCTCCCAAGCACATGAGTTTCAAGCTTGGTAGGGAAAGGACAGAAGAGAATTGAAGCGGGACACAGTTGGGGGCTTAGATCAAAGCATTTTTGCCTTACAGGAGTGGTGTCTATAATGCCCCTAACTGAAGGAATTTTCAGGACAGCAGGCATGATGAGGGACTGTGCAGTGCTACTCTTTGAACTGAAGGTTAAGAGCAAGATCTCAGAGGTGCCTGCAGTCACACACACCTACCAGCACTCTGGGAGGCTGAGGCAGGAGGACCACAAGTTCAAACCCAGCCCTAAGCAACTCAGTGACTTCGCAAGACCCTGTCTCAAAATGAAACAGCTGAGAATTTTTTTAGTACAAAGGCCCTGGGTTTAATCCCTAGTGCTGAAAAAGGGAGAGAGAGAGAAAAAAAAATAGGAAAGGAAGAGATCAAGAGCTAAGGGTTCCGGTAGCTGCAGGATGTACTTCACACTCAAAAGCTATCAATCCCACGATTCCATATCTTCTCCTATCCCTCTATGGGGTGTGGCTCCATGTGGAGGGAGACCGGGATGCCCAAAGTGTCTGACAGCAGATGCAGGACATCTGGATGGGGTTGGAAGGGTTAAGGGTTAGCCAAGATTGGGTCAAACTAGGCTCTGGATGCCTCTCAGGATGGTATCTATCAGCTAGTCCTACTGGCTCTGCTTCTCCCTTTTGTCCTGAGGGTTCCAAGGCACTTTCCCTGACAGGTGGTTCCCATAAGAAGCAGCTTCCTAGCTCACTGCAGGAGCCCAGCAGGTTGCCCAGGAGTGCAGCTTCACCTGGCCAACAGAGGACTTGTTGGGCTGCAGTACCTGGTGCACAGTGCAAGGGGAAGGTATGCGGGTAGGACCTTGAGCTCATAGTCTAGTCAGAGCAAAAAGCAGGCACGAGGAAAGGCAGAAGCCAACACGCTGTCTCTGGGCCAGCTGCAGGATAGTTGTGGCTATGGGGAGGAGGGGCAGGTAGCCGCCCATGCATCACTGGGCCATCCCTACAATGGGTATGTTTTCCCAGGGCCCCTCTTCTGGCTGTCCCCACCCCCTTCCTTCAAACCTAGCTCGTCTTCAGTGCCCATGAACAACAAAGGGAAGGCTGAAGCTTTGCAGGGCATCCAGGATTTATAAGCAGATTCACAAGACACGGAGAGAATCTTCTTTGTTTTCTTTTCTTTTCTGTTTTTCTTTTCTTCCTTCCCTCATTCTTTCTTCCTTCCTTTTCTTTTTCTTTCTTGCTTAATATTTTTCTTTCTTTCTCACCTCCTTACTTCTTACTGTCTTCTCTCTCTCTTTCACCCTCTCACCCTGCTTCTCATTCTCCTCCCTCACTTCCTTGTCTGTCTCACTCCTTTTGCCTCCCTTCCTCCCCTTGTGTCCCCTGGCAGGTAGGTGCTGCCAGCCCTGGCATGCCCACCTGCCTTGCTCTGTGCCTGTATTTCTGCAACAAGGATGAGCAGAGTGAGGCGGGAGAAGAAGGCCACAGCCAGTTAGTGGGCTGGATATGCTGGAGCTCCCCAGCACCCGACTTCCTAGGGGCCACTCTGGACTGGGTGCAGGAGGAGACAGGGACCTCCTAGGCTGAGTAAGCAGCACCCCCAAGGAGCCCTTGTGTTCTCTGTAGAAGGCTGCCTCAGGGACCCTGGCATTCTCACTCAGGATCACAGGCAGGACACTAGCAGACATGCCCCACACATGAGACTAAGAAGTTAAGCTAAGTGGAATTGTGGGGGAGGGCCAGGAGAGCTGGAGAAGGAAGGGGCCCGGGAGGTGGAAATGAGGCTGGGCCCTAACAGGGAGGACCTGCAGGGGTTGGAAGAGGGGAAGAGCTGCAGGCAAGAGACACTTCTTTGAGTCAGATTCTGCAAGTGGCAGGCAATAAATTGAATGGATGGATGGATGGATGGATGGATGGGGAACCAGTAGATGAATGGCCAGCCTCGAGTAACCCTGACAGAGCACTGGGCTCTACATCCCTCTAGTATATTAGGGTTCTATGACTTATTCAAGATCCCAAGGCTCACGAGACCTCCCAGCACCACCAGACCCTTTCCTCACCCTCTGGTCACCACAATCTACCACATTCTGAAAGAGGCCAAACAAGCAAGTGAACATTAAATGTGGCTGAACCCCCCTCCTTGCCCCACCCTGGGCCCAACATTCAGAGAAGAGTTAAGTGACAGAGCCTCGTTTTCCTGTATGAATTAATAATTGATTCAGTAACAAATCACTAATATTGCAGTAGTCGTGGTGAATAAGATAATGAATGTGTTCTGTCCAGGGAGTGTCGTGTTGTGAGGATTCAGCTGAAATTATTCATAAATGTGCTACTTTTCCTCATCTCCAACCGCTGCTAGTTTAGCTCCTCTTTTTAATCTTCCCAACCTGTCACATTCAATGGTGGAAATCGTCAGGCTCCATATATAGTAGAATATTAAGGGGGAACTGCCAAAGCATTACGGCACATTGTGATAGAGAATAGAAACAAAGTGCTTGAAGACCCTTTCCCACTTCTCAAGAAGTTAAAAAAATAAGACTCCAGAAACTTGCTACATGAACTTTTAATCCTAGCAATGAAAGGAAAGCCTCAGATCAGAGTCTGAGAACTTGGAGGATGGTCTCACTTTGTGACAATCTTGCTGTGTGACTTTAGGCAAGGTGAGCACCCATCCTGGGCACACTTTTCCATCTCTAAAGGAGAAACAGAAGTTCCTCCCTGTTTCCCCCCCTTAGAGGTAAGGAGAAAATTGTGAGATGATGGGGGCAGGGAGTACTTTAGGCCACTAACCTTCATAAGGGAGTTGTGGGAACCTAGCCAAGTCAGGTGCCTCACTGTTGTGGGACTGTGCCTACCACTGGCCACCCCTGGAGAGTGGATGCCCTGGCCTCCACCTGCCTTCTCCACTGGACTCCACTAGGCTCAGTTCTGCCACCGTCCCTCACGGCACCAGTCCTGACCCTGCTGTCTGAAGACATCTGAACACCATACACTTTGTCACATGGCTCTTCACACCACACCATTTCTCCTTGTAGACTGTAAGCATTTCGAAACTAAAGCTCTTCTACATCATTGAGTGTAGCAAGCAAGAAATAATATCTGCAGAATGAAGCTATTATCATTGGGCAAGTAGGTAGATGGATGAGTGAATGATAGGTAGATGAGTAGATGGACAGAGAGATGGATGGGCAGGTGGGTGGTTGGGCAGATTTGTGGATGGGCAGATGGGTAGATGGGTCCACGGGTAGATGAATAAGAAACTCACAACTGGGATCAGACCATTCTCACTCAGTGAGCAAGTGTTTTGCAGACTCCTTGCCACATGGTGTTTATCTGTGTGGTACCGGCTTGCAGAGCAGAAGAAGAAATGTGGTGACCTGGCACTGCCTGTGCTTGGAACAGGAGGACAGGCCTATGACGGGGAGCAGGCAGAGATCACAGCACCACAGCAGACAGAACTGCTCAGAGACGGGCCGCTCGGAGGCTCTCGGGTGTCCCTTGTCCTACAAAGGAGGCCTGGGAAACGGAGGGCAGAGACACTTAGCTCTGTTACACAGCTGGTTGGAGGCAGGGCCAGATCTCAGGGCTCCAGACAGCCAGATTTTTCTTCCTTCATCCCACGCAAGAGAAAGCCAGGAACCTCTGGGAGAAGAATGGGGGACTGGGGCTCTGGCAGGCTGTGGGACTTATCTAGGAAAAATCCAGTGTCACAGGGGTTGGTGCTGGTGCTACTGAGCCAGAAAGGGGCAGAATACTCTCTGGGACCCACGGGAGCTCAAACTAAAGAAGGACCCCTGACTAGATGTTGTGGGAGCTGAGGAGGAATGGAAACAAGACCAGCTTCTTTCCCCTCTCCTCCATCTGTCTTCAGGCCCTCTCTGCAAACGCAACCCAATCACTTCAGACCTTTCCCACACCCCAGACACAAACCCTGATGCAGCCTTCACCTCAGGGTTCCATGCGAGTGCTGAAGCTCCACACTCCCCACACGCCCACAGATGCTCCCTGACAGGTGAACACACCCATGTGCACCCACAGAAGCACAGAAATGCACACCACAAAGCATACATGTCCCCACACACATGAAGACATGCAGGTACACAAACATGAGGAAACATACATGCTCATCCAAGCCTTCATTCTGAGTAAGTTATTAAAAATGTAGACATTGCTGGCTCCCAGGGTCAATATGTTGTTTTTAAATTTAAACATGAATTTCCATTTCATTGAGCCTCCAGGGCTAACAAGATGTGCTGTGACAGGAGCAGCTAGCTGGAAAAGGCATGATTGAAGATCAAGCCAATAATGCGTGTGCACAGCCTGGGCCGGGAGGGAAGCCCCCTTTGCCCAGCCCCCACAGCCTGGTGAGAGCTACAGGGAGGCAGTGAGTGTCACTACTACCACTCAGCACTGATTTCTGACCCAGTTGACTAATCCATGTCTCCTAATTTAGGAGAGCAGAGTGTAAGAGCAGAAAGAAGTTGCATCCAGCCAACTGTCCATCCATCTACCCAGCTGTACATTCACACATCCATCCCTTCATATTCAGTGAAGACCCAGGCTCAGAGAAGGACTGTGGAGGTGATAGCAAGAAGAAAAGGGCCATCCCTGGCTGCAGGAAGGCTCCAATCTCACTGGAGTAAGATGTGTGTCTCTATGAACTCCAGCCAGGGGATCTGAGACAGTGGCAGAAACTCCGGTTCATAACCGAACCATAAGCAACCTCCCCTCCTGGCTTTAAGTTCTGTGAAAGAAGGTATCTCATCTGTCTTGTCCAGTAGGATGATCTCAGCACCTAGCCTGAGTAGGTGCCCAGTGAGGTCCTGGTGAACTGGAATAAGACTGGGGTGAAATCCAAAAGGCAGATCCAGGCGTTCTGTGGGCTTGTGCCCTTTCCCAGCCTGATGGCTATCTGACAGTGGTGTACGTGGCGCATCAGCCATACAGGAGTACATGAATGAGCTGATGAGTGAGTGCGTGAGTGCGTGTGAGTGAGTGAATTAAAGAGAACTAGCACATGGAAAAGAAAGGATGCTCAGGAATCAAGACCTGCTCCAGGAGGAGGTAGCCAAGAAGGCCTTTATCTTGCGTGCCACATGGCTGGCATGGACAACAAATCTCCAGAGGAGAAACAGTGGTTAGAATTGAACCCATGGTCAGGACTCTCAGCGGAGAGGAAGGCACAGCCACCACCCTGAACAGCCCTTGAAGGAGCCAGTCAAGGGGGGTGGGAACACCGGCCACCTCCCTGTCCAGCTCTGCTTTATGTCCCAAGGGCTACCCCTCCCTCCAGTTTTGCCTACTATATCCTGTCCTCTGGTAGACCTCTGATGGGGCTGGACTTGGTGGACTCTGTAGGATTAAGGTTTCTCATACACCCTAAATTCCAATCAATACCTAAAATGCTTCACCCAGCAGAAGGGTTAGAGTGAGAAGCAAGTAGCAGCCATGCATTTCAAGGACAAGTGTCTTCCATGGCCTCATTTCCTAGAGATGGTTTGGCCAAACTGGACCACCATTTTCCCTCATGCCATGGACACACACATGCAAACACACAACATGCACAGATGCGCACAGGAGCAGGAGCCACTTGCTAATCTGGTTTTGGATTCTGACAAGCCCACCCACTCAGCTACACATCCACATCAAAACACATATGATAGAGTTTCCCTCTCTTCTAAATTTCTGAACCCAGAATAAATCTCCAGACTCTTCCCTTAGAAATCCAAGCTGTTTGGTTTCTCTCTCTGGGAAACAGCCCCTCCCTTTGTCTCTTGTGCTCATGGAAGTATAAACTGGGGAATACTGCTCCTGTAGGTTGGCAAGGGCTTTCAACTCCCATCAGGACACCAGGCCAACTCCTGGCCAGACCCCCAGCTCGGGCATCCAGCAGCCATTGGCTTGCATACTCTCCTTGCATCAGCACACAGAGGGTGAGTGTGCTAACTCATGCCTGACTCACTCCACCTTGCATACGCATGTGCACAGAATGCAACTGCTGGTCACACACTGAGCCTTCACACACCACATCCACCTCCCCCAGCGAGCACACACACGGCAAAACTGTGTATGCCCCATGTGCAGCGACAGCTCCCAGCAGCATGCACAAGTACGCATATGCACACATGCATGTGGAGAGGCAACTGGCAGGGCACATGCAAGGATGCCCACATGTCCACGAGCACACAAGCATTCCCAGACCCCACACTGGAGTTACCAGGCTGATGTCCTGACCGCACAGGCAGAAGATGGGTGAGAGGCAGGGGCTGCCCACATGCCTGCAGGCCTAACCCTCATAAGTCCAGTGATAGACACCTGGGCCTCTGGCCCTTTAAACATCCATGAAAGTCTCACCTCTCAAATAATTCAGCAGAGGCACCAGCCAAAAGGGCACACTCTCCTTTCCTTGTCTTCAGGAGCATGAGAGGGAAGGAGACAGGGGAGAGAGGAGATTAATTGGAGCTGGAACTCTGGCCAGGGATTGTGTGAGCCTGGGCTGCGGGAGGCATGGCGGGGGCCACACTCACATCTCATCTCTTCTTTCTGTCCTTTACATGTCACACGCTCCCAGGGGCCTCACATACGAGTAGACAGGGCGGGCCAGCAGGCTGTGCAGTCAACACCTGACAGTGGCCCTGGGGCTGCCTGGCTTCTGTAGCACTCTTGGCCTTTCTCATTCCACTACTAACAACCAGCCAAGCTCTTAGAAAGAGAACAGTTTTCAGGCTGGGACCCTGGTGCCCACAGCGCCACAGCTTTGCACAGAAGGGGTCACTTTGTAAAACAAATTCTCTTTGTGGATGCAGAGGGACCCCAGCTGGGAAGAGCCAGGAACTGCTCTGCGATTCCTGCAGTGGGGTTTCAGGTACAGGCCTGGGTTCCTGGTCCTTCTGCCCCTGCCTGTCCTTCTCCTTGGCTGATCCAGCTCTGGAACTGCCCCGGTGGACTTCGGGGAGGGGCAGCAGTTTCCAGGCCCTGCTGGCCAGCTCCCTCTGCCTGCCAGTGTCTCCCCACTCTGCACACCTGGCAGCTCCCACCCAGCTTGCTGAAACTCTGCAGTAGAGTCTGGGCTAGGGTCTGCTGGCCCCTGTTCAGGGCATCATAGAGCGGGCTGGATATAAGCGGGGTGAGAGTGGGGTTCTGCTCAGTGTAGAGATCGTACTTATACCACACTCTCCTCGCATTGGCACGCCCAGAACATGTCCCCCAGGGTGGCATTGCTGTGGCAAAGGACCCAAGTATCTCCCCAGAGATTGCATGCTCCTGAGATTTCTCCCAACTTGGACATCTTGGAGGCCCTCCAAGATCACATCTGCCTTCTGTGGGAATCTGTCTTCTACTCAGAAGGGAAACCTCCCCCTCTGCTCACAGCCCTGCTCCCAGTTCTCAAGGCATGAAGTGGGCAGAAGGGGCAACCCCATTCCAGTTAGGACCTAGTCCTCTCTGAGAGCCACTGGGAAAGTGTCTATTCATGTGGGAAATCAAATCATTGGGAGAGCCACAGTGTCCGGCATAATGAGCTATGTAGGTCAGACTAGGATTTATTCCACATGACTGCCTTTTGGACATCAGAGGACAGTGAGTGCGCTGGGCCCCTGCCCTGGGCCCCTGGCTTTCACCTAGCTAGAGGTCCTGAGCCTGGTGCAGGGATCCCGCCTGGGGTCAGACAGCCCTGCTACTGGAGAAGGGTCCGTTTAGGATTAGGACATGGCTATTGTGGCTTCCTAATGCCGGGACCAGAAGGGGACAGGAGCAGAGGACAAACGTAGACACACACCACGGAACAATGAAGAACTTACACCAGGAAGCTAGGCATGGGATCACCAAGCAAGAGGGGCCAGGTCTTGGAGAGGACTGTGCCCTGGGGCTGAGACCAGACGTGAGGTCAGCATCTTCACTTGTGATCTATGGGCTTGGACAGCCACTTAGGCATCCCCAGCCTCAGCCTCCTGCCCCTCCTGTAGGAATAAGGACAACTCCCTGTGGTGTGGGCAACACAGCACCTGGGGCCCTACCAGGACTCAGCAAAAATGGCTGTGGGAATTGTACTAGCCAGGGGCAGGAGGAAGAGCCTGGAATCTGTCCCTCACAACTGCCTCCATGCCTATGAATCTGGAAGAAGTGGCCAGGGAGATAGCTCAGTGGAATAAGTGCTTCCCTGGCAAGTGCAAGGGCCTGAGTTCAAT
>NDGM011221459.1:15956-45804 GCA_002564305.1 Octomys mimax
TTCCCTGGCAAGTGCAAGGGCCTGAGTTCAATCCCCGGTTCTGCCAAAAATAAATAAATAAATGAATCTGGAAGAAGCATCAGGCACATGTGATAGGAACGTCAGACCTCCAGACTTGCATGGCATCTCCACGCTTCCTCCTCTCACGTTCCCCCTCCTAAAGGAAAGACAAGACCTCCTGACTTTTTCATGAAAAGCACACATTCACTTAGGGTGGCTGAGAAGTAGCATGAGGAGATGGGAGCCAGACTCTCGCACGGCTGGATGTCCGGCCACTTGGTCCCTTGTGCAGTTCTTTGAAAAATGTGACTCAGAGTCTTCCTTAGGCAAAGGCTTTGACTCCATGAAGGAGGCTTCCTGAAGGTTGGTGCTTTGCACACACTTCTTACCACGGGTGTGACAGAATTTTCCTAAGCAGACTGCTTCCTAAGAGGAGCCACCTGTTTCCCAGCCCACTGGTCTTAGAGCAGCAGACCCTGAGGGGAGGGGAGGGAAGTGAGGTGACAGAGACAGGTGGAGCTGAAGGTCCCAACACGGTGCCTCAGATGCCAGCGTGTGCCCTCTAGCAGCATCCCGGCCACTTCACCTTGCTGATACTCTCCGAAGGCCCAATTTCAGGACACACAGGAATGCCACATGTAACAAGGCCTTTTTTTAAAAAAAAAATCTCTTCTTTCAAATCAATGTAAAAATATTCTGCAGTACAGAGCAGATTTGATTAAAAAGGGAAAAGGTTGCTTGAAATATGCCCCCAAAAATTGAGCTAATGGGAATCTCATTCATTATTTAATCTCCTGCTTATCAGAACAGGACCAAAATGGAATCTAATATGACATGTACGTGGTGTTGTCCTGGGGAGCAGACAGAGGGGCGGGGGAGAAAAGGACAGAGCGAGGCGCACTGTTTTGCTTTGTGTACTAAACCAAGCTGAGGGCTTTGAAGCAGATTAATAATAGTAGCAGGGCTGAAAATTTTAGTAAGTGTGCATGTGTGTGCATATGCACACATACACACAGGCAGAGGCAGTGACGCATATGTTTATGTGATATCCATTCTTACATGTTGCACTGTGATGCATAAGTCCTTGCACTACTGGACTTCATTAGACCCACATAAAATTCATCTCCTCCTGCAGCAGCCCAAGGAGGTGAAGAAACCAAGGCATGGCCAGGCAGGTGGAGTCATGCACATTCATGCTATGCTGACAAAATCCTCTTTGTTCTCAAAAGACAGGCAGTTGCTGGAGCAAACATCTAGTGGCCCTCTCTCTGGAGTTTTGTTGAAGTGGGACGTCTTTGAAGAGCTCCCTAAATGTATGTTGCCTGTGCCTTTAGTAATTCTAAAGATAGTACCATCATCCCTGACATCCATGTGAGAAAATGGAGACCCAAAGATGCAGGAAAACAGGCCCAGGTCCAAGAGCACAGCAAGTGGCAGATCTACTGGACCCTAAGAGTTGTGAACCTTTTTTCACTAAGCCATGTTGCCTTCTCTAAGGTCTATGAAAGTGAGGGCTGATATTTCACTTGTGTATGGGTGACAGTGGATGCACTAAACACCACCCAAGTTTCATTTTATCCCAACAGATCTCCTCCAGCACTTTCCAAGTCAGGTCACCTTGAGTCCTCAGCTCACCCCATTTCCCCCACATCTCCACCCCATAGCTCCTCTTCTGACCTTGCTCCAGAGGCCTACCTCTTCTCCCTGCCCTACCCAGCCTGCACTCCCTGAAGGTCTGCCTGCTAAGCACCTATTGTAGGTTGTACACTCAAAGGTTCATAATTCATAGGCAACATTACTGGGTGTAGTGAATTGTTAACTGGTGGTCAACTTATTATACCCAGCTGAACTGAACTAGCCTAGCATGGTGCTGGGTATGGGAGGCCCACCTGAGTATTGCCAATAGCATAAGAGGCAGAGCTGGAGAAGCTGTTGGGAGGCTGTTAGGGGGGCTATTTGGAGAAGCTGTTGGAGCTGTTGGAAGCTGCTGCCTCTCTTGGGCTATTCTGCTAGGGGACCTGGTCATGCTAGCTTTCCCAGTGAACTTTGTTGTTCTCATCCAAGCAGGAGCTCAGGACCTCGTCATTGAGGATGGCTGTGATTCACTTTGGGGGAGCTCTGGCCCTCATCCTGAGCATCACTTCCTGGCTCCGGAGGGGAAGGCGATACACTGCTCAGCACCCCAGAGAAGCTTGTCATGTTGACTTTCCCCATGGGAACTCAGCTTTCCTCATCACTGGAGGAGCTTGGGGCCCGCCGTTACTGAGGATGGCTGTGGTACTTTTCCAGGGAACCCTAGTTCTTACCTGGAGTGTTGCTTCCTAGGCCTAGTGTAGACCCCTTTCATCCCGCTGTTACAGACTTTCTAGCTACCACCACGGTGGGCCTTTCCAGTGCCAATCCATGGAATGGACCTGCATGAGACAGTTATGAGCTCTAGGCCTCCAATTGGACTTGTGTGTCATAAGCTCCAGGTCTTCAGCTGGACTAATGCAGAATATTAGGATCCAGGCCCTCAGCTGGATTCTTTGGTCTTTAGTGTGTGGACAGATTTCTTGCTCTCTTTGTATATGATTCTTTGGGTGATTATAAAATAATCTTATAAATGTGTCCTGTATTATATTGTTCCCCTTGTAAAAGCCCCAAATGATGACACTGGGTTTTTCTTTTTTTCAACCCTGCCCCACCAAGGGCAACACTTGCTTTTCTCAACATGCACCATGACCTTGTTAATTAATGGGCCAAGTATGTTGAGACAATGTTTCAGCACATGGCACCCTTAAGAGCTGTCCACTTGTAAATTATTTGTCCTCACACCTGTGGTGGCCCCACTGCCATGTTTCCCAGTGTCCAGCAGCCCAGCCCTCTCCTCCTCATTGCCTATGGGCCCATCGTGCGTAATGCTGAGCCTAGACCACAGCAACAGGGACACATGTGGGCAGCAAAAGAGACTTTATGGTACAGGGATGTTTTAATGACTCACTGTAGCCTTTACTGAAGCATCTTTTCTCCCTCCATACGGTCAGTCTCATCAGCCAAACCTGGACTGGGATGTAGTGCAGGCATGTGTAGGTCATCATCAAACCTGCTCACTTCTCTCTCTCCTTTAATGACAACCAGAGACAGCTTCCCTTTACTCATCTTTGTAATTCAGTTGGAGCTGTAAGAGAGTTTAAAAAAAAATCTAGAGCGAGCCACCAAACAGCCTACAAAACAACTCAGCCAGGCAGTTTCTCCAGCAAACCTACGTCTTATATCTTCTGTGACAAAAAGATTTATAGCTATTTTTTATTAAAAAAGAGAGAGGGAGAGAGCTGCGGATAATCAGATCTGAGACGCAGAAATAGGAGCATGGGGGTGTTATGCATGTAAGTTATTTTAAAATATACTTTAGGTGCCTGATGGGTTCCCCCCTCCCTAGTGGAGGGGGCAGCCCAGCCCCACCTCTCCCTGGCCTAACATGATGGAATTGATCTGTGAAGGAAACGGCCTCTGGTTCTAGTATTTCCCAGGCACTGTCTCCCTAGCTCCTTTCCCAGCCACTGCCCTCTTTCCTCAACAGGTAGAAGAGGGGCTCCTACTGCCTGTTGGAGGGAGGATTCAGCCACAGATTCTTAAGACAGCTGACCACTCCCGCAATGTTAAGCTCAGGGCCTCCTTTTGTAAATGAAGTAAATGACAACTGTACACAGAAAGCCTCTCCCTGCGCTCGTGCCTTTCTGGGCTCCACAGCGAGGCATGCACACCTCAAGTCCTCTGAGCTTGCTTTGCCTTCCTGTCCCCAAGGCCAAGCCCCCTTGGCTGGCAGAGTAAAGGCAGAAACTGATATGTATGTCACTGGGAAAGCAGAGGGGTTGACCCAGAATGGGTGGTCCTGCCAGGCTGCTTAGCAGGCTAAAGGCAGAGCAGCCCTGGGGTGCAAAGATCTGAATGGGCCTGAACTGGGGGAGGAAGGGAAAAAGCACACCTTCCCCATGCCCTGGGGTCTGCACAGGACAGCGCTGTTGGACAACCAGGTACTTGACAGTGAAAACAACAGAATGGTGGTAAGGAGGAAGTGTATGGAAAATAGGTCTCATACTATGAGGAACAGCAGCAGGAAAAGGCAGTAAGCAGGTATGGACAGCAGCTTCAGGCAGGGAGGGCTGAGGGCTGAGGGCCAGAGCAGGAGCCCAAGCCACAGGGAGAGGCTTTATAAAAGAAGTTTGTTCGGCAGAACAAATAGAAAAGATAGATGTAGGGGTAGAGCAGAATGAGTGGCAGTGCTGGGGTGGCACGAAGCATGGTGCGGGCTTGGGAGATGGCTCAGTGGAATAAGCACTTCCCTGGCAAGGGCAAAGGCCTGAGTTCAATCCCCAGTTCCGAAAAAAAAACCAAAAAAACAAGAAGCATGGCACAAGGTAAGAGCCAGGCTGAAGCCCAAACCCAGGTGTGTTTGTCAGGAAGCCACTAGCCAGAGAAGACTGGCAGGGGCTCTCCAGGGACTTGGGTGGCAGTCAGACTGCCACACTTCCTTTCTGGGCTTGGCCATAGGTGTGTACCCTTTACCCTAGCTCCCAAAGCTCTCTGAGATACCTAAGTCCTCTGTGAGCTGGACTCACCAAAAGCCAGGTGTGTGGCAGGGGACTTGTCTGAGCATAGGCACAGCCCACCCAGGTGTGAGAGGCCCTGTGGGTTCAGGCGGGTTCTGGACATCCGGGCATGCATACACCCCCTTGGGCAGGGTCCAAATGCCTGCTTTCCAGCCTCCCTTCACCATGTTCCTCCCAGAGCCCCAGCCACTCTTTGTCAGCAACGTAATCAGCTGAGAGCACACAATGCCAGAGCTGCCTGCTTTGATGGAGCCACAGATTTGAAAACAGGGCCCACTTTCCCGTGAAGCGTGGTCTGGAGGGCTGAGGAGCCTTTTCCTGTGGGACCTGGATAATAAACCTTGGACCTCCTCAGATTATAAACCTCCCGTGGGGAGGAGCAGGAGCTGGGTGGTCACCATGGGGCTCATGCAGGTCCCTGCACTGAGTCGTCCTTGCTCAT
Organism: Octomys mimax; assembly: GCA_002564305.1. Taxonomy (NCBI): domain Eukaryota; kingdom Metazoa; phylum Chordata; class Mammalia; order Rodentia; family Octodontidae; genus Octomys; species Octomys mimax. Next base: position 20,991 of record NDGM011221459.1, read on the forward strand.
CCGGAAAGCACACTTGATGACACCTGCTCCTGGGGCTACCGGGTGGAGTGACCAAGAGAAGCCACCCGAAGGCCTAGCCAGGTGCTAGCCAGGTGAGCAGTGGTCAAAGGTTCCATGTGTGTGGGAGATGTTGGCTTCTGCCACCTGCTGCCCGATGAGGGCTCTGCCCCTGAATGACCTCACTGCTGGTGCCCAGAGCTGGGAGGACAGTGGGCCTGAGAGAGCAGGAAACGGGAACTGAGGCTGTTCCTGCACAGCCCCTAGCCCGTCTTGCTAGCAGGGGAAAGGGCTGACTTCTGGAGAGCAGCTGTGGCCCAGAAGGTCCACACTCCCTGTCCCTGCTGCAGCACCTGCCTCGCCATCCGCCTCAAATACCTACGACCCATCATGCTGCTTCAGGTGCATTTCCAGAAACACTGACACATGTCACTGACACTTCTACCCAGCACTCCCTACTGCCGGGTGAGGACACACACAATAGCAAACACACCTGCACCATCGCACCAGGCAGAGCAGGTCACAGCCCTGGCCCTCACCCCACACCCAGAGGCCTACACTTGCCATCCGGCATACCCGGTCAGGCCTTCCTCATCATCACACTCCTGCCCTGCCCCTTGTTACCTGGTGTCGCAGCAGATTACCCTGCCCCTCCATCCCAGCAAATTTTCTAAGCCCTTCCTGTGGGTCTTGCTGGACTGGGGGAGGGGCTTGCAGAGCAGCAGGAGAGGGGTGGCCTCGTCTTCATGGAGGGTGACTCCTGGCGTTATTTTTAAACATTCCCCTCATTTGCTAAATGAGGCTTTTGCTCCCTTTGAAGCGGCTGCTCCTCTCGCGGCGGGGGGTGGGGAGGCAGTGCCCTGACAGATGCTTAAGAAATTATGGGTGGAACTTGCTGACTCAGGCCCTAATTATTTGCTGTCCCGGGACTGTATTTAGTCCAATAAGTGCTGCTAGCTGACTCTTCCTGCCCTCCTCCCTCCCCTCCTTTTCCTTTTCTTCTTGCTTTTCCCCTACTCCCACCGCCTCTTGTGGACCCAGTACCTTTGCCTCCTCCCTTCCCTCCTTTCTGAGTAGCTCTGTCCTCCAGCCTCCCTCCCCTGAAACTGGCCAGCCTGCCCAGAGTGAGAAAAGATGGTGTCCAGCACAGAGATGCCTGAGCCAGGGCCAGGGCCTGCTCAGGCCACAAGGAGGACGCGAGTCCCAGTAAGCCTCAGGGAGGAGCATCCCAGGAAGGCTCCATGGAAGAAGAGGAAGTGGAGCTGGATTTGAAAGACACCTTGGACTTGGTTGGAGGTAGGAAGGTCAGGTCTGCCAAGAAGAAAGGAAGCAGTTCTGCCCATTCCTGAAGGCAGAATCAGCTGGGTGTGGGGTGAAGTGGAGCTCTGTTCAGGAAGAAGGAAAATCTTGCATTTTAGAAGTTCCCTCTGGCTTGGACTTTGGTCTGTTCCTTTGCTTATTGACTGTCTTTCTTCCTTGCCTCTTCTGTATCTTGGCTCATTGCTACCACAAAGAATGACAAAAAGTCCCCCACAGTCCCTCCCCATCCACTCCCCATCTGTCTTCTCTGAGCTAGAAGGATTGGAAAGGAGGAGAACTGGGGTGGGGTGGGGTCCTGTGGAACCCAGGGCAAGAGAGGTGAGCCTGGGTCAGCCCCGCTGTGGGGCTCCTCTGGTTCCGAACCCCTGGAAGGAGGAGGGGTAGAGGGGAAGAGCCAGCATACACCCTGGTCAGGCATAGTGGAAGAAGGGCTTAGAAGCCGGAAGGAGCATCCTTGGAGCCCAGGTGCCTCTTCCCCTTGTGGGTAAGCGCCAAGACAAATGGTAATTAAGCTTGAATGCAAATTAAGATGTTTCAAACCAAACACTTGAAGACTCACCTCTTACCTGCTCATTTGTTCCTCAGGCTCAACGCAAGAAGGGACAGGTCCCCTCCAGGTGGTCCCAGGAAATAAAGAAAAAAGAAACAAATCCAGAGACAGAGTCTAGACACTTAGGAATCAGCTGAGGGAGTTGAAGGCCCAGAGAGGTACATATTTTTCCTAGGCTACCAGCAAGCTAATAGTATATTCAGTTAGATTTTAAGGTTGCAGCCCCACCGAGAACAGTAAGTTATGGCCAGGGAGTAATACAACTGAACAGGTGAAAGGACCCAGAATCTCATCAGGACTCCCAGTGAGCCAGGTGACACCCTGCAGCATCCAGGAAGGTGACAGGCCAGGCAGGCCTGGGTATGTGCATTTGAGTGGGAAGGATGCTGAATTGTTTTCTTCTCCTTCTCACTATTCAAATACCTACTATTTTCCCATGGTGCTAAGAATTGGTACTGTACAAAGAACTACATCCCCAGTTCTTTTATTATTATTTTTTAAATTTTGTGATAGGATTTCACTCAGTCGCTCATTTGCCTGGGCTGGGTTCCAATTCGTGATCTTCCTGCCTCAGCATCCAAGAGCTTTGAAAGCTTTGTGGTCCATGCAAGGCCAGCCCCTGGAAACTTGTGCACCCGAGATCCATAAAGGCAGGGGCACTGCCCTAGCCAGGCTCTGTGGCTCATGGCTACTCCTAGTACACCTCCCACAGCCCCAGTCCCTTGGCTGTACTATCTGCAGAACTGGCTCTTAGGCCTGTTCTGAGGACCAAGGGCACTGACGCAGAGACGGCTTCTGCCCCACACCATCAATGCAGCCCAAGACTACACAGAAGAGAACAGGAAAGGCACCTCTCCCACAAGCATGGGCTCACACCACTCCCCAGGACCTGGCTCTGCTCATCAGAAGCCAGGGCAGAGCCGTCACCAAGTAGGTATTCACTGAGCAGCCAGACACAGCCAACACCCTGAACATTTGGCCACCTGGCCTTCTGGTTCCATTGTAAAGGAAAGTGTGGCCTGGTGGGCAAAGGGAAGCATGGTTAACATGGCCCTTTCAGTCTTTTCTTTTTCTGAACAAGACCCATCTGTACCCACATGGGTGTCCAGCAGGCGCCTGGCAAAACCCAGGCACCCCAGAGGCAAGTCCAAGGCCTGGTTTCACAGTGCTTTGGGGGCCAGTGGAGCCTGAGGGAACAACCAAGGGAAGGTTCCCATGCAGACCATCCCAAGGCAGCCCCTGGGAGTCCCTGTGAAGCCCGGGCCTGCGTCAGGAAGGTCCGGGATCCACTGGGATCAAGCTGTTCCAATAGTAGAGCACAAATCAGCCACCCTCGGCCTGCCATTTGCCAGAACCAAATTCACAAGCTTCTGATAAATAATTCAGGCTTCTCCATCTGTGGGAAAGTTGGGTTCGGCCTAATTTCTCTCATAAACAAAGAACATCATCTGCTCAAAACAGTAAAGTAGACACCTGTCAAATTTTTCAAAAAATACAGATTCCAGGGAACCTCGTTCATCCCAAGCCTGAAGTCCTGGATCGCCTTCAGAGATCCAAGGAGGACAAAGTCTGGTTTGAGACACTGTGGCTGGGCATTTGGTCCAGTGAAGAAGAGGCGCTGTGTCTCCCGTGCTTCCATCCATGATTTAAAGCCCAATGCGTGCACCTAACTGCAGTATTCACTAAAATCAGACAGTTGACTAGCTGCTAAATGACGTTTCCTTGAAAAACAGGAGAACAGGAAACATAATCCTATGGAAATACTTTTGAGTCCAGGTATGTTATTCAGACAGACAGACAATAAGTAGACAGACGATAGAGCAATCAGATCGTGTGGTTGTGACTGCATGCCTGAAACTCTAGCACAGGCAGGCCAGCTCAGGCCCAAGATGGTGCTGCAGTCTTAGGCAGAATTTCTTCTTCCTCAGGGAAACTTCAGTTTTGCTTTTCAACTGATTGGATGAGGCCCACCCACCTAATTGAGAATCATCTCCTTCACTTAGAGTCAAGTAATTGTAGATGTAGATTGAGATGTTACTCATATCTACCAAATTCCACCGCAGCAACACTTAGATTAGTGTTTGATTGAATAACTCAAGTGCTTATGCCTAACCATGCTAACACTCAACACACCTCGGCAGTATTCCCCGGCTTTTTCCCACCATCTATTCTCCATGATGGCCTATTTCAGTGAGGCTCCTCTACACAGGGGACAAGAAAAGCATCAGGGAGTGTCTGATTCAGGACCAGGATAGAGAAGATCCACCCAGGGACACTGACCCCAGAGCTGAGTCGGTTTGCCTAGGATCTCATGGCTGGTGGGTGGGCTCGAGTCTTCAAGAGTCAGGCCTGCAGTAATCTCGTCTGCTCCAGGTCCTGAGCAATGTCATGTGTGTCCTATGTCCTGTGTATGGCTCTGTTCCAAAGCAACCCTGGTATGCAGACAGCAACTGGTCTGTCTGTCTTTCTGGATTTCTATAATTTGTTGTATGACTGCTTTCCAGCTGTTCATAAATGCTCCCACAGAATATCTGGTATCCTGGGGGTGATCAACAAATTTTTCTTAATGAAAAACAACTGTAAACCTCTCCTGTGACTCTCTGTGCTTGAGACCCTATCATCTGGCATAGTAGATATAATAGATGCTCCAGAAATGCTGACCAGGGTGGTCTCCTGGAGTGGGAAGCAGAGGGCAGGCCTTCCCCTTGGAAGGGAAAGTAATAACTACCGTGACACAGTCGCGTGTCACTTGTGGGCAATTTGAGATCTGTGCACACTCAGCTCCCTCCCCCCCTCCCCCCAGAGAATGTAGCTGCTCTATTTTACAGGTGATGGGTGTAGCTTGGCAGAGGACTTGTCCCAAGTGGCTGGGCTCATGAGTGGACCTCCCAGGCCTGTAAGCACAGGGCCCCCCCTGTAAGCTCCTTCTTTCTCATGAGTCCTCATGCCTTGGAGACAAAGGCCAGGGATTTCATGTAGGTCTCTGACCGGTCATGTTCCTGGCCCTCTCCTGACCTGTGGGTCTCCTTGCAGGGAATCTGGAGAGCATGGGAGGAGGGTGAGACAGGGCGCTGGCTTGGAGACACTCAGGGAGCAGACCACAGCTGGCCTCCAGGTCAACAGCAGGTCTCCTCCCTAGGTTCCCAGCTTCAGAGCCACGCCACAGAGCAGCACGAGCACGGGGCCCGCAGGCCTCGCAGGGTGACTCCTCCCTGAGATCATGGTCCCAGGTAGAGCAGCTCTCCTCCTGCTCATGCTGCACCAGTCCCTCTCAGAAGACAGCACTGTCACTGTCACTCTGGCCTTCGTCTGCCCACATTCTCAGCCTCTTCTCCTTTCTAACCTCCAAACTCCAGAACTTTAGACGAGGAAGCAATTTGGCCTGGACTGTTTTTAAGAGGGAATGAGAGAAAGGCCGCCCAGGCTATAAAAGCGCTCCCTGCTGGCTCCATCTCCACAGTGGTGGGCTGGCAGCTCAGCCCTTCACCTGCACACCTGCCCTCCTCCCCAAAGCACCTGCCCTTCAAACTCTGGATGGGCCCAGCTCCCTGTACAGTCCCAGAGCCCCTTTATGGTCCTGCTGCTGCCTCCACTGCCAGTCTATGGGCAGAACAGGAGGGGGAGGCAGCCAACCACTAGCACAGCGGGCATGAGGAGCCCCTGCTGGAGAAAGCAGAGCCAACCTCGTGTCAGAACAAAGCTCTTTCAGGGAGCCCCTGGGGTCTGTTGCAGCCATGGAGACAGAGACCTGGGTTCAAGCTTCAGCTCAGCTCTACCCCAGATAAGACTGGGCTTCTTTCCTAAGGAAAATGCCAGCAACACTTCCCCACAGGTACAGTCACCATTATTTACAAATAGAGTATGCCAGGAGGTGGTCACTGTGCAGGCAGTGGTGGCCCCTGTGGGCCAGGTGCTGTGTATTTGCAAACAGAGGAGGAAGTAGTGAGAGGAAGCCCCACCCCCAGGACTCCCAAGGCTCTTCAGGCATAATTTGCACATCCCAACCAAGCTCTCCAATGTGCACGTGAAAAAGCTAAACCTAGAAAGGACAGGTGGCCTCCCAGGGCTACACAGATGGTCCTGCCCTGCCAGCTGCAGTCTCCAGTAGAAACTCCAGGCAGGGAGCTCAGAGTCTGTCCTGCCCAGCATTAGGCACTGCACAGACCCCTGCAATCTCCCTCTACCCATGAGGCGTCTGCCAGAGCTCCCTGTGCACGCAACCCATGGGCTCTTAAGACAGGGACATGAGGCAAGGTCTATGGGCAGACCGTGAGTGGCAGAGAGGACACTGGCAGGCCTTTGGGCACCTGGCAGGGGGGAGGGTGTTTGGGAAGTGGGGTGGTGGGGCAGTGGGGAAGCACCTGGGCTGAGTGCAGCCAGCCAGAGCCCCCACAACCCCTGCCCACCGGGCCCCCTAAGGCCTGGTGCACAGGTGCCAGCACGGCGGGCACCCCCACTGCACAGCAGAATGAAGACATCCAGGCCCAAGGCTGTACCTCCAGAGATGGAATCCTGGCTCTTGCTACTTTAATTAAGAAAAACAAAAGACATGAGCAGGGCGAGTTTGCCTGGGAGATGCTAGGGAGGTGGAGTCGATGAGTTCTTGGCTTCCTCTTAGAAGCTGTCTGCGAGGAATATATGTGGTGGTTTGGCCAGGTTACCAGCGAGCCTGAGGTTAGGGGTTCACACTCTACAAGTAATGGGCAGAAATCCAAAGCTCCCACTGCAGACCGACCCCAGCCTGTACTTAGCATCACCTGCGCTCTGCCCAGCCATCCGCCTCACCCATGGTGTCTATGTACTCAGCATTTACTGAGCATCTACATGTGCCATGCTCAGTGCGAAAGACACCGTGGTGACCCCCACAAGCTCCCTCCCTGGTGGCCGGTTACTTCTCCATCCTTCACCCGTGGCTCCCTGGCCTTTTAGCTGCTTATGCTCATATGTTTTTAGTCTTCCAAAAAGTCCCTTGGCAGCCACCATCTTGAGGCATGTCTGTAATAGCCAAAAATATGCAGATGGGCAAAGGACACTAAAGCTAAGACAGGAATGTGGATCTCCCAGCTTGTAACAACACACTCTTCAAGCCTTGTGGTACAGTCTGTACTGACACAGGCTAGTGGATGACATTCATGGGGCTGCACAAGAATACCAAAGCCATGCACCAGCTTGGCCCGCAGCTGCTGGGGGTGTGGAAGGCCGAGGAACGTGCAACCACACACTCTGCAAGGTCATGCGAGTGTATCTTTGCTGGTTCTCTGGGATACATAAGAAGTCAGAGGCGTTGTCATCTAGTACTTGTGGATGGAGAGAGAGTTCACCTGCACAGGCAAGCCAGGATCCAGCTGCGAGATGGATTTACCCAGACAGACAAGAATAGGGAGAGGCGTCTGAAAGCGGAGGACTTGTGAAGAACAAAGATGCTGAGGCTAAAGCTGCCAGATAAAACCGCTGGGGTATGTGAAGGGAGAAGGTCCCTGTGAGGGCAGGATCTTGGGCCTGCCAGTGGGGTCTGGCCCTTGGGCCACAGGCTGGGGAATTCACGCTTGGCACTATGCACCCTGAAGAGCTTCAAAGACTGATGCCAGCCTTCTTTCTCTTCCAGCCATGGTGTTAGGTCATCCAGAATGGGCCTGGTCCTAGTGGTCCTATTTGGAGTCCTCATGCCCTGGTGATCAGAGCTGACCCTCAGCCAACCAAGAGTGCAGCTGGATTGCCCTTTGGCAACTCCCCCCCCCACTAGTTAAAGGAATCATTCTTCCCAGGTAGGAAACCACCAGGTGACAGGTTCACACTGTGAGAGGAGGACCCCTGACTGACCTTAGGGGGCTTGATGTTTTATAAAAGGAGCCCAGAAAAGATCTACTAACCTTAAAGCAACAGACCGTTAACAGTGGACACCAGGACACTACGGCTCACTGTTTCTGCATATCTGTGAGCTTTCCAATGCACACAGAGTGTGGACACTCACAGATGAGAAGGGCACAGAGCAGCCAGCACCGGCTGCAGCCTTCAAGAGCCCAGCAGGAGCAGAGGGAACCAGACCCAAGGAGGGTGGAGGGTGTGGCAGAGAGGCACACCCAAGGTGGAGTGCCACAGAGAAGTGCTTAGAGAACTTCCTAACTGAATGAGAGGCGCAAACATTTCATACAGGCAGGAGCCCAGAGAGGGCCCTGGGTCAGGCTGATGCTGCAATCCTGTGGCCACGAGGCCGAAGCTTTTTTCCACTGAGGACTGGTTCTGGGTAGGTGGACTTAGATAGGGCGGAAGTGTCCCAGATCCATCCTGAGGACAGGAAATGGAGGCTGGGGCTGGGGCCAGAAACAGGCTTGCCAGCCTAGAAATCCCAGTAGGACAGTCCACACAGCCCAGTCCGGAGCGGCTGCAGCTGCCACCACCGCAGAAGCAGTCCAGAGACCTGCCCCAGCCAGGAGGAGTGGAACTCAGACTTTGGGGCCTAGAGACAGGAAACCTGCCCTGCAGTGGGTGGCTGTTGCCTCTCTGCCCCCTTCCCACATCTGTCTGCAGTGGTGGTGGAGGAGGTGCTGAGGCTGCCGTGGGAAGGCCTGGCACCGTGTTATTGAGACATCTGTGTCTCTAATGAAAAGTTACCCGTTGCTGGGCAGGAGAGAGACACAAATCGTTATGAATCAATTTAGCTCTGGCCAACCATCTGCCCCGGCCTCGCGTGGGGAGCTGCGCCCCGCGGCAGGGAGGGGCCGGTGCGCTCGCCTGGCTTCCAGCCGGCCTTGGAGCTGGACACGAAGCCAGGAGGGGCCCGGCGCCCACCCACAGAGTGCTGGGCTGAGGGCAACCCCAGGCCTCGCCCGGGTGGACGGCCGTGCGGTTCCCGGAGGCGCTGATCAGGGCTAACTGCAGGGCGCGGCTTGGTTCCTAGAGTCCTGTCAGTCGCGCCCCTCTCTCCGCTCTGCGCTTGGCCTGAGCCCTTCCTGACCCCCACTGACCCCAAGGAGGAGGCCTTAGAGCAGCCTCAGCTCTGGCCTGGGTCACTCGGTTGCCATGGAGGCTGCCCCGCCCCCACAGCGCGTCCCTCAGCATCTGCCGCGGGCCCCTCCTGCGGGCCTGAGCCCAGCGCCACCCGCCCAGAGGAACGCGCCAGTTGTCGCGTGCGCCCTACGGCCCCCGACAAGCTGGCAATTTGTTGTTGTTTGTCGAGTGCTTTTGTCATGCAAATCCCAGAGCCAGCCGCTGGCACTAGCTCGCTGCAAGGGAGGTGGGATGTTTTCGCCTTTTTCCCCCCCTTGGCCTTTGTAGTTGAGAGCTTTGGTATTCCTTACAATTTTTTTAAAGACACACACACACACACACACACACACACACAATCTCTTCCTTTCATTGGGCTTTAGCACTTTTAGCTCCCTGCTGCACCCACCCACCCACCACCCTTGAAGACTGTGGAGGTTGGGGGCTTACCTGGTAAGGAGCTGACGGAACCTCCCCCAGATGGGTAGGTGCCTGTGCCACCAACGGGCAGGCTACCTCATGCCCCCCCCATAGCCCCTCTGGTGTGAGACCTCAGGCTGCTGATGACCCTTTCTGGCTTGAGTTCCCCTCAAGACTGGGGCGGCCCAAAGGGACCCAGACTCTGATTCCCAGAGAGCTGGTTCCTGAGGGTCAGAGCCAGCCCACACAAGCCCAGGGACAGTGCCTTCTGAGGGTGGAAGCTGGTCTCTCCCTTGTTCTTTTGTGCCAGATTTCCATGACAGGCAGAGACAGAGCTGGTTTTCCAAAAAGAATTTTGGTGAATTCTTGGCAAAACCTAATAACCCCTAGTTAGCAAAGATTGGCCCTTAAGTGACGCTCTTCACTAGTCATGTTTCCATGAACCTAAGTGGCTTCAGGCAAGTCCCAGGCATGGCCATCAAGCAGGCGCTGGGTGGCAGCAAGACACAAGGGCACGGTAGAGAGGTGCAGAGCCATCTTCCCATCTCGCCCAGCCTCCCAGATGCAGGTGAGGGGTCAACACCCAGCTACTGAGCGTGTGGCTGGTGCGGGGACCGTGCTGGGCGCAGAGGCGCCTGAGCGCTCAAAGGGAGGGCAGACGTGATGTACAGATAAGCACATGCCGAACCGCGAGGTGCCATCAAGGGCTGTGAAGGAGAGCCAGTGGTGCAGAGGAAGGGAGCTTTTCAGAGGGGGTGCCTGGGAAGCCCCGTGGGTGGCTTTAGGTTGGGCCCACAGGGGCCCTAAAGCAGAAGGACAGCACACTGTCCCCGGGACCTCCTCCTCACCCCTACCAGTCCTCCTTTCTTCAAGGCTCACCTTCTTCAGGAAGCATTTTCAGATGTGCCGACACAGACCCCAGTGCCCGGTGTACACAGCACAGAATATGCTCTGTGTGTGTGTGTGTGTGTGTGTGTGTGTGTGTGTGGTGTGCACATACACACCCCTGTAACAAAGTTGCCTTGCGAAGTATGAATGTGGGTTTTTAAACATTGAAGTCCAGTGCTTTGGGGATGGGGAAAATGACCCATTAAGGAGTACTGCTAAAAAAAAATTTTTTTTAATTAAAAAAAAGAGTACTACCGCGTTGTGCTGGGTGCCATGTTCACCTGGGAACACAGAACTTCTGAAGTGCGGGAAACAGCCTGTTGTTTTAGGAAGGCTGACTGTAGCTCTACAGTGGGGGCTCTCCCCTCCACCGCAGGGTCCCTGGCTGGTCAGAGGGGTCAGCAGCCAGATTCACCAAGATGTGCACAGGGCAAAGAAGCATCCACCACGTCAACATCCCCCAGCAGTGCACAAATCGTGCGCAAGTCAGCAGTGCTTTCGGGGTTTTCCCCCTACACAAAACCCATGGCCAAGTGCACACTCCAGGCAGTGGAAGGGGTGCAGGCCAGAGGTGGCATTTGAAAACCCCTCCAAGTGGGTACCACGGGCCTGGCTGGACAGGCAGTGTGGGTCAGCATCCCTGTAGAACAGAGGAGCTATTGCTACTGGACTCGCAAAACCAGCTCAGAGCTCTTCCTAAGAACCAGAATGCTGGGGAAAACCTTTCTCTCCCACTTTCTTCACCACTATGACCAGCAAATGTGGGCATGAGAGGTGAATTCATCACAGAAAATCTTTGTTGAAGACACATCCAGTGTTTCGGTCACAGACTATACTCTGACCATGGCACTAGGAATCAGGTCATTGAGACAAGCACAGGAGGCCATGGCACGCTGGGGCGGACAGGAACACGTACACATCACAGCAAAGACAGAGATGCGATAGGGAGGGGTGGCCGGCCTGGGAGGCAGGCTGTTACTTGTGGTGGTGCACTTGAGTGGGCACAGGCTGTTCTAGCACATGGGAACTGGTCAGGCACCACCTGAGCCAGAGGGTTCAGCGTAGATGACACAGGCTGCTGCAGATGCAAGACTTCAGATCAGTAAGAGCTGCCTGCCGGGGGTGCCAGGCCAGTTCCTATAGGCACGATGTGAATGAAGCTGCTAGGAGAGGGGCAGATTTGCATGAAGATGTGTCCAGGTATCCTAAGTGATTAAGGGAAGATTTGGGGTCTCAGACCCTCTGCCTCTCTCAGTAAACAAAATGTAATTTAAAATGTCACGTAAGTCGCCAAGAAGCCCGTCGCCCTGCCTGCTGCTACATTTACTCTCTGCCACCTGCAGGCTGTGTTTCCCACCCCCTTCCTTCTTCTCCCACATATCCTACCTGGTAGCACCCAAAGCCAGCCAGACCAGACCAGACATGATGAAGATGAGCAGTCATCCACATTCAGGGCTATTGTGATGGCTGACAAAGGTACAAGGCCAGGAACATCAAGGAGGACCGCTGGCCCTCTCCCTGCAGCAGCTGCCCCTCTGCTCTATTCCATTAGCATTGATCAGGCTGGTCAGGGGGTGGCCAGGCCTGCAGCAGGCTCTTGGAGCTTTCATGATGACTAATGGCCATGCCAGTGACACCCCCACTGGCCCCCCACTCCAGCTCCCTCCCACTCAGGGTGCTTATTCCAATTGTTGGCTCATTCATTCATTCATTCATTCATTCATTCATTCCCTCATCCATCCATTCATGATACACCAAGTCCAGTAGACTTCTCCTCCACCCCCCTGCTGAGTCCTGCTCATCTTTGCCAGGCTCCCTCCAAATAAGGCACTGATTGGCCCTGTTCATCAGCATATGATAGCCACTCTCTATATGCCCAGGAGAGGGACAAGAACCTCAGTGACTTCCCTTAGAAAGTTATCTGCACTGGGGCAAGAGAAGACCCAGGTGCACAAAGCTGTCAGGAAATACCACCCCACCTCAGTATGGACAAGAGGTGGCTTGAGTGACAGAGCTGCCAGTCCTCTCATTCCTGGGGCTGTAGGAGCTTTCAGGGTTGTCCTGGAATGGAGGAAAGGAAGAATCAAGTAGAGAAAAGCAGATGCACTCTTTTGTCCTTTGGGACCTCCGTAGCCCTGTCCCGAGGCTCCCACGCAGCACACACCCACAGACAGCTGCACACACCGGCAACAGGCGCTCGACATCACTGAGGACATCCTGGAGGTAGCAGGTCAGCAGGAACACAAAGGCACAGTGCCCCTGGGCTGGCAGAGAGCTGCTGCTTTTCCACTCATGGGTGCAACGAGGTGCACTGAGGCCCTAAGTCCTGCACAGGAGGAGAGTTGGGCCCCAGAACCCAGCCAGGATGCAGCCCTGCAGGATCCGTGGCATACAAGAGAGTGTGAGGGACCCAGGCTGTCTCCTGGCAACCTTAGGTGAGGCAGCCATGTGTGATTCTGTGTCTGGGTGGCTGTAGGCAGGTGGATCCCCGTGCCTGATGTGCGTGAGAGATCCATGGGGGCTACACCCGTCAGTATCTCACCATGGAGGGAAGTGTTCTGGGTGCACATGGACATAGGCCAGAGCAAGCTGAGGCTTTCAGGGAGGTGACCATCCTGGGGAGTCTGTCCGGGTGAATTTGCTTTCCCTACCACCCAGAGGTCCAGCTGTGGGGAGCAATCAGCCCTGCCCTTCCCTCACACACTTTTAATCAATTTGGTGCTTCCTTGTCAAGAAGACAAGCTATTTGCTTCCTGAGGATCAGATGGTGATGGATGAAATATAGGGAATAATTAAATTAGCAGTGTAATGGTGGTGCAAGCCTCAATTAAAAAAATATTTCCATTGTCATAAAGTCTGGCCATAAATTGTAGGAGTGCTGTACTCTAGTATCCTGCCATGCTTGGTAGCTAGACTGGCCAGCCTGTGGATGTGGGCTCTGACCGCAACTGAGGAGTCCCCAGGCAGGCGAGGCTGCTTGAGAGACGCTGGTACCATGGCCTGAAGCCTGTCCTACCCAATGCCACTTCTCCATCACAGCTGAGCAAGGTTGTATCACCCTGTGAGCTTCATCAGGCACCACCCCCAAGGAGTGTGCCCTACTCCTGGCCCAGTTCATGTGTCTCCCGCCATGTTTCCTTGCACTTTAGAGTGACCACCAAGAGTATGAGTGGGGTGCTTCCTCCCCTTCTCCAGCAGCAAAGGGTGACAGCCTGCTCTGGAGGTGGGGTGTGGGGGATCCTGGTAGCCTGGAGTGTCCTCAAGAAGTCCATGAACAGAAAGCCATGGTGCCTGAACACAGATGCACCCAGGAAATCCCTGGCAATGGACTGGCTGACCGATAGCCCTAGGGCAGGGGCACCCTGGGGAAGGTCTCTGAAATACAAGGGTTACCTAGATTTACAAATACTGGGGTGTCCTAGAAGGTACTTCAGGAAGGGGATAGATAAGGCGAATGATAGGGCAGAGGGGAGGGAGACGTTTGCAAGATACCCTGCCACTTCTCGGGAGGCCTTCCAAATGAGGGGACTGGGCTGGGGAGATTGCTCAGAGGCTTAAGTGCCTATCTGCAAGGGCAAGTTCCTAAGTTCAATCCCCAGTACAAAAAAAAAAAAAAAAGCAACTAAATGAGGGGCCCCTCCAAGCCTCTCTCCAGCAGGCACTTACTGCATCAACTGCTCATCGTGTGGCCCATTATGCTAATGAATTACAGCAACAGACCTAAAAAGCTGCCTTGAGCTCATTAGTAATGGAGCAGGGCCCCTGCAACAGGAACAAGGGAGAGCGAATGAATAATGCCGGGACTAAGTCCAGGCCAGCCCTTAACTGACGCTGAGGAAAGAGTGAGGAGCAATGGCTGGAGGCTGGGAGAGGAAAGAGAAGACAGAGAAGAAGGAGAGGATGGCAGAGAAGGCAGAAGAAGGGGGAGGAGAAAAGGGAAGAAAAGAGCCAGAGTGGCAGCCAGTGGGTGGGGTGAGAAGCAGCCATCCCTCCCTCAGCGCCTTGGGCAAGCAGCTTTTGGCACCCTTGGGATCGAGTCTGACAGGCACACCTAGGCTGGCTGGCAGTGACTGCTCACCCTGACCTTTCTTTACCCCTCCAGAGAAGCTTTCTCCCAGACTTCACTCCTTCTCCATCCCCTTCAGGGCACTGGAGTAGGGAGGTGGCCATGAAGACTTAAATAGACACAGAGCATCTTGAGCTGGTGTGGGGGGTTCTGAACAGATATGGAAGAAAGCTGGCCATCTCTGAGCCCCAGGCTGGCTCTGAACTAGGCCCCAGTTCTGCTGGGCTCTGATAAGGGAACACAGAGGACTCCCTGCTTGTGCCTCCTTTGCTAGCCTCGGCTGTAGACACTTGGGACATGGTGGGCTGGCTCCAAAATCTACTGGAGCTTGCTTGCTCGGGCAGTACCTATACACAGTCTATTGGGATCAAAGCTGGATGGAGCAAAGTGTTGGTGGGAAACCAGGCCATGGTAAGGTCTGCTCTGGAGGCTGCAAAACAGGTCCAGCCCACAAAGGTGCTGCTGGGACAGAGCCTGGAGCCTCTGTGAGCCCTGGAGCCTCCCCACCAACCTCTTGAAACCAGAAAAGACTCAGAGAAAAGTGCTGGGCTCAGAGCCTCTGGGTCTGTTGACAGAGATTAGAAAGAATCCTGTCATCTGAGGGGATGGACATTGGCCAGCAGAGACCTGGCTCCAGCTGGGATCAGCAGTTAAGAGCTCCTGGATCCCCGTGAGGGTCCTGAGGGGACTTGGAGATGAAGGAAGGGATTAGCAGTTGTGGCTCCTTGAACCCAGACCTCATCCCCAAGGCTAGAACAGCCAGGACCTACAGTTAGGGTTCCAGGGCTCTGCCATTGCAGAGGCCTGAGCAGGAAGGCCTGGCCCAGAGAGCTGGCCTCAGCTCCACTGTAGCTCCACCCTCTTGCATGTCCCTGGCTGCTGCCAACTGACAACAGGTTGGAGTCTGGGAAGGAGTGGCCTCCAGGCTTCTGCTGAGAAGTCTTGGGTGCCAAGTAATGCCCAGAGCAAGACACAGAGGACCACAGGGCCACCTGGGCGCACCAGCTTCTAGACTCCATGCCTCCACTGAGAAGCAAAATAATGCCCACACATCCCAGGAGAACAACCCAGGCGGAGGAGCAGCACACCAGGATCACCCTGGGAATCATCTTCCTAAGGCCACCTTCCACCCGAGAGTCCGGAGCCCCCGGACAGGATGGAATGCACAAGCTGCCATTTGTTCTCGTTGACGGCTTCTTCTCCAGGTCACTGAGAGTGCAAACGTATCCTATAGAAGCCAATAAAACCTTTTTTAATGCAAAGAGGATCCACAGAGCCCAGCTCTGCACACACTCCGCAACGTGAGAACAAAGTGAAGAGGAGAGGTTTAGTGGAGCTTCTTCCTTGAAACCTACAGGGGAAACTATTCAGGAAAAGAGACTATTTAGGACCATAACAGTTAAAGATTATTGAGAAAGGGACTGAATTGTACCTAGGTGTTTTTTGGGTTTTGTTTTCTTTATGGGCTTGTTTTATCAGACTTTCCAATCTCTCATTTAATGGCGCCACGTTCAAGTTAATTTAATTCAATCAAAAGTTCTATTTTGACTTTTTCTAAGGATAATTAGTGGGGAGGTGTGCGTTCCCTCTCTCAGCTAATGGTGTCATCATCGGCACCGTCTCTAGATCAGGACGGCGCAGCTCCAGCCGCAGCGGGTGCCAGCCTATACAGCTGCGCGGTTCCTCCCACTACCACCCCTGCCCCCATCCCGCTCCCACCTGCCTCCCGCCTTGGCGTGGCCAGCTCATGCCTCCCCAGGACGGTGTAGGGCCCTGTCCCACTGAAAGGCTCTCGTCTTTCACTCCCCGTCACTCAGAACAGCTTCTCCAAACATAATTCACTCTTGCCATCCTCCTGGGTACAGCCCCTCCAGGGCTTCATGCCTCCTGAGGCCCGCGCAAGGCATCAGCGGCCACTCCTGGTGGCCTCCCCTGGCCCTGCTGAGCAGCCCAGAAGCTCGTGTCCCCCCAGGAACTCTGCCCCCTGCCATTGCCTCTCACCCTTCTTTCCTCACCACCTGGGTCCGCCACACATTTCGGCTTCTCTGTTCAGTCGGCCGAGCTTCCCTGCCCTCACATGGACTCATAAGCTTCCTACAAAAGCCTGTTTTCTCTCTTTACTCACCTCTTTCTAACATCACTATCTGTGTGAAGGCTTCTCTCTGAGTTAATAATTTCTTTTTCTTAGTTTCCTGAACATTGGATTTAAAAACATGCATCTCGTGATATTGTCACTCTTATCTTACATCTGTAGGTCCCAGATACACTTTGCAAAGGGCTAAGGGAGGGAGTAACTGACCTGGAACATAAAAGCAGGTAAACAAAAATAGCAGAAAAAGAAGTGGGGGAGGGAGATTAGTACATTAATTCATGATCTGAGGATAATGCACCTGAAACAAAAGGAATAGGGCACACCAAGGCACATATCACCACCTAGTGGCAATACTCAGAATTGCAGGCTTAGTTATTTTTTTTCCTCTGAATTTACTTTATATAATTGGGTAGATATAAACAGAAATTTAAGCAAGACACATGTAACAATTTAACAGAACCTGATAATGTAGCTTATTTAAGTTTCCTCAAATTCATCTTTGAGTCATTCTATCACGGTGCTTATAAGGAAAAACCAACATATGCAGAATACAGTTCAATATCAAATAATACTTATGACATAGTAAACTCTCTTATAATACAATAATGAAGAAACTTCTAGAAACTTGTGTCGTATGTAGAATGGTTTTGGGGTGAAATATTCAACTCAATATAAAATAACAAGAAACACTGGTTAAGCAGAGACTGCTTTGCCTTTTGATAATGAATGATTTCTACCTATAATGTCACTGAGCTGGACAAATAAGTCACCTTTGAGTACACAAGGAAAAATAAACACATTCTGAGTGGGTAAAACACCACTACTACGTACTTTCTGAATCCTAACTTTTGATGTACTATAAATGTTCGCTTCAACATAGTGAGTATGGTATCAGGCTGGTCATTTCTCAAACTTGCGTGAAGGTTAAGTATGTTAATTGATAAGAATACTTCAAGAATCTATTTTGAAAATAGGCCAGAAATGTTATCCTTGCCAAGTCCTCAAATGAGAAAACACTCTGTGTACCTGGAAAAACGAGATTTGCCTATGCAACAGTTAGAAAAATAAAACTATAGATGTGTGGCACACTATCAAAGGAAAAACATCCTGGACAAGATGTGAGAGTGCTCCATGCCCAGGCTAGGGTTTGAAGAATACACCAAATTAGAGTAAAACCAGTCAGCAGGAGGGTGCTGTGAGTTGGGGGACCAGTGGGGAGATACTGGCCCAGTTAACCAAACATTTTATGAAGGGACAGACTGAGCCATCAATTCTCTTTCTGCCCCTTCCCCTTCATTTTATTTTGTACTGAGGATTGAACCCAGGGCATTGTTATACTAAGTGTACCACTCTGAGCTCCAGGAACTGACCCAAGGCTTCTTTCTCTCATGTCCCCATCCCTGCTGACACCACCCCTGCCAAACCCATTAGAGATGATCAGCTGTTGTCAACCAAAAGATCAAATTCACAGTTGACAAATGTGTGTGTCTGCAGGGGCAGAGGGAGAGAAGGCTTGGAATAGAGATTGACCAAGCAAATCTGAAGCAATTCCATGCCCAGAGTGAGTTTAATGGGGACATATGAGCTCATGAAGGGGCACAGGGGCTCTAGAACATCCAGAGACCGGGGTCACTTTTCTGAGTGGCCCTTGAAGAGAGCAGGCTCTGGCCCAGGGCAGAGCAAGTGGGTCAGGAGGTCTCAGCATTCTGTGCCCCAAGGTGACCATTACTTCAGGTGGGATGACAATGACCATTCTGTCCAGCTGAAGCAGCCCATGGTGCCCCTGTTTATTTCTCCTGGGCACCTCCCTTTCTCTGTTTCCCGGGACCACCACACACTGTAGGCCCAGACTTCTGTAGCATCCCGTTTCCCTTCTATGACTTCCAGTGTGGCTCCTGGGGACCTCCAGGCACCAGCCGGGGCCAGAGGCAGCATCCTGGGCCTTCTTGATCACTGACCAAGACTGCTGAGCAAGGCGCCTCCCAGTCTCTCCGCTGCCGGTTGGCTGCTGCGCTTGCCTCCTTCTCTGGCCAGGCCATAGGACCATGTGGCCGCTCCCTCTCCCACGCTGCCCCACCTGCATCTCCATCCCCAGCCCCTGTCCCCAGCCCCACTGCCTCCCTTTCCAGAGCTGAGGCCAGCCAGAAGACAGATATTAATGTGCAAATTAGCACAACCCGACTGGGTCCAGATTGCCACTTAGAATTTGCATATTAATAAATGTTTTTGTGACAGCATTTAGCAGCTCAGGAAGGACAGTGAGTCTCCCCTCCCCCACCCCATAAACAAGCTAACAGGACTGGGGAAGCCAAACTTGTCCCCCTCCCACCAGTCAACCTGCACTCTTCCTTCCATTAATCTCAATCCCCCCCTTTCTCTGTCACCCCCATGTTGAACATCTCTGCTTAGTCTCACAATTAGCCAAGGATGAGGCAGGATGGGCTCAGCACCCTGCCAGGCAGTCAGTATCAGGGTGTCTGGAGGGAGATGCAAGAGCCAGCCCCCCACCCCCAGGGCAGATGCCATGGGCTTCAGGAGAACTCCGCTGTCCTGGATCCTGGGGCTCAGTCGCCTTCCCAGCCAGGAAGCAAAGGGGTTCTGAAAAGGCAAGCACCCCAGGCCCAGTGTCAGGAGCCCTGGCCCTGTCGCAGCTCAGCCCTTGCTTGCACAAGACCCTGCAGCTCTCTGGTCCTCTTTTCCTCATCTGTACAGTAGGGTCAGCACCTGAGTCACTGCTTCACAGGCCTATCATGGGGATCAAACAAGAGGACGGGTGTGGATGTGCTTTGCAAAACAAGGAGTGGTTTACAGATGCCGCCTGGCATTTGGCATGGGAGGAAAGATCCTGGGGCTGTATATTACAAACTTCTGTATTATACATGAACCATCTGGAAATTAAGGATTATGTGTAACAGAGTTTTCAGCTGGCTGAGGACTGCCTCCTTCAAGCATCAAAATTTTCAAACTTTCATTTTAACTGGTTGGAGAGTGCATCTTCTTAAGACGCACCCCATGTGATCCGTGATCTTATTCACTGTGGAAACCTGTGTCCCTCCAGACCCCACTTTGTCCTCCATCAGGGGAGTGCTGGCAAGAAAGCCCAGGAGCAGGGGGCTGCTTTCTGCTCCTGTTGTCATTCTGTGGCTTCTCGCTTTGCCAAGTGGTGGCTACCTCCCTGGCAGCCCTGGCCTCTCCAAGCACTTCTCGGCCCCTCTGATGACACAGGGGCCACTCAGCTCTGCTCAGCTGGAAGCGTGTGCAGGCCACATGCTGGCCTCACACCTGACCCTGACCCTCACCTTTCTGTGGAGAGGAGCAGCGTCTCTGCGCCATTCGTAAAAGCAGCTAGGAGCCCTGGAGTGGGTTTTCCATGTGCAAAGTACGAAAGAGTTTTAATACATGGACCGTAAACATTTTACATTTGTTGACTCAATGAAGGGATTAATAAGCCTTAGGGGCCTTTATGACCTACTTCCTGTTCCACGCTCAGTTATGTTCTGGAGAGAGAGCGCTTGCTTGCTAGTTCCCTTAAAGAGAGCAAAGGCCCTTAACACACACATGTGTGCCCGCAGGAGTTCACCCACCTTTGCACACATGGAAGGAGTGCACAGGACCCTGGAGACTATAGGCTGGCAGGGACCCTCCTCCAGCACCTGGGTGCAAGGAAGAGGAGCAGGAGCCCAAGGCCGGGGGGCCACACGTGGGATGGAGTCTGCTCTGTATACGGGCCCTCTGTGGGGCTGGAGTGAGCGAATCTGAATTTCTCTTGGCCCACATGTCCTGATCCCCACAAACCCCTCCTGCAGGGAGGAGCTGAGTAGGAGAATAACCAGCGCACACCGAGCAGCCAACCTGCACAGCCCTGACTGCTGATACCAGCACTGAGGCCTCAACAAACTATTAACCACTCTGTGCCTTGGCTTGCCCACCCATACAATGGGATAATGTCTGTCTTCACCTCATCACTGTAAAAGATGACCTCTGGGAACAGATGCCGTGCATGGAAAACACGTTCTAAAAAAAAGTTCTAAATCTGTAATCATAGGTTTTTCTAACTTAAAATGCTTATCGTATTGGATCTATTCATTAAACATGTTGTCTGGTACTAGGAAACAAACATAGGGCCGCATGTATACCAAGCACATACTTTCCCGCTGAGCCACACCACCTCTAGCCCCTCTGTACTATTTAAAAATAATAATTTTTGTGTAGACTTAAGATATAAAACATGATAATATACATACATAGCAAAATAGTTACTATAGTTAAACAGATGGTTGTATCTACCATCTCATGCCGTTGCCCCTGCACCCACCCTGCTATGGCAAAGGCAGCTGTAATCTATTCATTTAGCAAATAAATCCTGAATACTGTACGCTAGTGTTAACTAGAGTCTGGAGTTGCGCTTGTGATCTCCAGACTTGGGAATGTCCACTGCTCTTTTTCAGCTTTGACTTCCGTACCAAGTGGGTTTATGGTGGCAAGATTTAGTGTACAGAGTGGGCCACGTGTCAAGCATCTCCCCTGAAGCCTGAGCAGTGTGGGGCTCTCTCTGCTCCCCTGGGCTGCCCCCCAATGCACTGCAATTCCCATCTGAGAATATTCAGCCCGTCTGCCTGTGATGTAGAGCTCTCACTGACCCTGTCTTGTCAATTCTCTGGGGCTGCAAAATCCCACGCCAGCAGGAGAGAAGGTTGAAGCCCAACCCGAAGCTGAGCCTTAGCTCAGATGTGGCAGGAACCCCTGAGGATCTCTCCACCCAGCAAATCAGCTGTGAGATGTCCTCTGCACTCAGCCCAGATGCCCCAGACTCCACATCACGGTCTGGGCAGTTGGGCAGAGGGGATGGACAGAAGGCACCATCAGGGACCCCATTCTACTTCAAGGCAAGCCTGGCTCCTTTCTAAAGGAGTGCTCTGGACACAATGTTTTCAGTCCCCACCTAGGGCACTTGCAAGGCACCTACCCTGGTGAGCCATCCCCCACAGAAGCCCAATACAGTGCAATGGCACCTCAACAACCCCAAGTTCAGAGCCCACAGTCAGGGCCCCGAGCCATGCTTAAATGGTGAGGGAGGGCCTTGTCCAGCTGTCCTTGGGGATGCACCTGCTCCAGGCAGCCTGCTCTGATTCTGTGATGTGCCTGCCTCTCAGATTTGCTACATTCTTTACTTCAGTGTAGCCCCCTAAAGAAGAGTTGTTGGGTGGATGAGTAAATAGACAGATGAGTCCGTGGGTGGATGAGAGATGGAGGATAGATGGATGATACATAGACAGTAGGTAGGAGGATAGATAGATGGAAGGATGGATGGAGGGCAGGAGAGATAGGTGTCTGAGCACAGAAGAGAACATGATCAGAGAGTTGGGAAGGACACAGTGGCATGGGCTTGGTGGGAACAGTAGGGAAAGAGTGTGACGCAGACCTCCTGTGGCCCAGGAGAAAAGCCCTCAGCACTGCATGGGCTCTGGGGAAAGCAAAACTCTCCCCCAAAGGGGCAGCAGAAAAAGGGGGATCTGGGGAAGTGGCACAAAGACAAGTAAGGGCAGGGGTACTTCACCCCTGAACTGGAATCAAATATAGGCTTGGGCAGGAGAGCAAGAGCGACAAGGAACCTCAAATTCTGCTACAAACGCAGGAGAGTCTCCAACCCCTGAATCCCTGTGAGTGGGAGGGAGGCGGAAGCCAAGGGCTCCTAAGAGCCAAGCATTTAATCCACCCTGCATCTCTCTCTCCAACACCACGGCTGTGCACATGGCAAGGGACTTGGGGCCACCAACCCTCTCGGCACACATGCTGTCTCTCTGGAGATCCCTTCCGGCACACGCTGGAAGTCCATCCCCGAGTCTGACCTTCATTCCACTTGGCGCAGTTGTGAGTGGCAAGGCAGAGCGAGCCCTGTTGGAGGTCACAGAAGACAGGGCTGATGATTTTTTAGACGTTCTCTAGGGTGAGGAGACATTGAAAGACTTTTCTGGCTTCAGCAGCATCCCAGATCTCACCGGCTTGTTCAGGAGCAAAGAACCGTACTTTTCTTCTCATGGCCTCTTATTTGTGATGCCAGAGCTGGCCATTATGGAGGTGATTAAATTTAAAGACACTGCAGTAAACTCCAGCCTACGAAAGGCAGCTAGCATCATTAACACATAATTGGAAGCTAAGCTTAATGAGGTTAAGAGAGAAAAAAAAATCAGATCCACAGTGCCTACAGTCCAGGGCACAGCCCCACCTCAGCCTCCACACCTTTCCTCAGCGGTCCCCGCCATCCACCAAAGCGACCCCACGGCCACAGCAGGAAAGCAGGGTGAAGGCAGCTGCTGTCCCAGAGAACTTCCCCTCACCCGTCTTTGATGCCACCCTCCCCTCCATGCAGCTTGGAGGCACAGAGCACCCACTACCCATGCTTAAGCCAGGCCCTGGGAAGACAGAGGTCAACAGCTGGACGTGGCCACACACTGTGGGGCAGACACGTAGCTAAAGTCTGCTGGGAGATAACTACAAGCCAGGACAGGATGAGGAGAACTGGACCCCAGGCAACGAGGAGCAGACAGCTTGGACACCAAGGCAGGACTTAGCAGGGAAGGCAGACGAGAAGCAGGCTGGCCAGGTCGGGGTAATGGAGATGCAGCAGCCTTGCAGCCCACAAAGACAACTAATGCCACCAGGAACTAGGAGCTGGGATGCTGAATGGCCAGGGCCACCCGGGCCTCCTCTGTGTGGCCCCTAGCTGCCTTTGGGGAGCAGTGCACCCTGCAGCTGCTCCTTCCGCTATGAACTTGGGCACACCCCACTGGTGTCGGCACTAGCCCCACCCTTCAGACCTCCCTTCCTAACATCTGTGGGTTTTAATAAAAACCTAAGAAATAAAAGCATGGCTCGCCCCCAAGTGCCATTTTCGTTTAATTCAGGGCTTATAATATATATGTGTTTACTTCGTGGCAGTGAATGCTTCCGAGGGACTGGCTCATTGCGCGTGTTGTCTGATTTATTTCCTCTCGAAGCTGCAAGAAGAATGTGGTTGTTAATAACAATAATGCCGCCCATCTTACAGCACTCTCTGCTTTTCAGGGCATTTTAAAATCCATTATCCTATTTAATAGAATTGTAGACTCACGGGGAAATTGTAAAGTCGGGGAATTTGTCCTTGGCCACCCCTACGGCCCTCTCTGCACCTGCCTTCTCCCTGAGCTGCCTGCATCCCCTGTTCATTGTCCCTGTCCCAAAGACCAGCCCCAACTTCCTTGTGTTGCCAGGGCTCTTCCTCCTGACCTGCTGCTGCTGTCAGGACCATGGCTTGGTGGCACGAGGGAGCTGACCTCTAGGTGGAGATCGGGACAGGCTGTGGCTGTGGCCTCCCCTGGCTGTTGCTCTCCACTGCCTAAGTCTTGTCCCCTCTTCCTTGCCATTTCCTTCTCTCTTCTGCACCTGGCTGTGACTTTCCAGTCCTCACCCCTGTCTCCCCAGGCCTATGAGCTCTCCCTGCTCGGTGTGTACCACCAGATGTCAGCTCTGCCTCAGGATCCCAGCTGGGCCCAGTGGGGCCTTAGTTCTGGGTGCTGTGCAAGCGAATCAGATGCAATCCAGTTCTCCAGACTCCAGGTGGGGCCAGGACCCTACCCAGGATCACAGGCAGAGTGTGGCTTGGCTGACCCCAGCCATCTCCCCAGGAACGCACCTGTCTTCCCCCAGAAGCGTGTCCCGGAATCTGCTCCTAGGCCAGATTTGTATGCATTCCTTTCCCTTTTCCGTTGTCTCTCACTGCTGCTTCCTCAGTGCCTCCTCTCCTTTCTGATGCCTTTACAAATGGCCCGTCCCTTGGCACCGACCCAGCTTTGCACTGCGCTAAAATCACCTGAGGAGCTCAACAATTCCCAGACCGGGGTCCGCATGCACGTTCTGGTTCAGTTGGGCTGGGATGAGCTCCTGAGTTTTTGTCCTCTTCTCTCCACTCACCCCGCATTCTCCCTATGCCTCCAAATTGCCTGTGCTATGCTCAAAGAGGTAATCCTCCTGCCTCAGCCTTCCAGAGTGCTGGGATTACAGGCTTACACAACCACATTCTGTATCTTTTTGTTTTTCTTTCAACTCCGTGGGTTGTTCTAAAATGCAGGGCTGCACGAAGGTCATCCATCAGACTGTGTAGGCTCAGGGCTATAAAGTTGGGAGGGGAAACTCAGCGTGGCAGCACCACAGGGTCAGCACCCATGGGCACACCTCCGCATCTCCCAGCCCTGCTCCTCCCTCCCCATCTCTCCTCTCTGCCTTGTTGCCTCCCAGGACACCCCCTCACTTGACATCTCCCTTCCCCTTTCTCTCCAAATCTCCACCTTCTTCTCTCTGTCCTGCACTCCTCCTGCCCCCACCTCATCTTATTCCTCATCCTCATCCTCTTATTTCCACTCCTTGTTTCTGTTTTCTTCCACCATCTTCCTCTCTCCATCTCCCCATCTTTTCTCATTCAGGTCTTGTCCACCCTCTGCCTGCCCTGGATCCCCCCCCC